>JARUPZ010000034.1:4854546-4992079 GCA_031213475.1 Nereocystis luetkeana | reverse complement strand
GTGTTTGGTAGTACCAAGTTAGTAGCATACTGGCAGCACCCCGAGGCTACCAGACACAAGAATAAAAAACTGGCAGTACCTACCGGCAGTACATGAAGGCACCAGTTATAAGTGCGCTACATACTGGCATCAGGTACAAATGTGCAGGCAGTGAGCGGAGTACAGCTCCGTCGCACCCGTCTGTATCGAGCCCGCTCGCAAAGCAGGGGTATTCTAAATTCGCGCATGGCAGCGCGCGAGGGAGCCAGCTTCGAATCAACTGGCGGCGCATGGCAATACATGAGAGCGCCAGTTTCTAACCAACCGGCGATGCATGCTGGCAGTACGTGAGGGCACCAGCTATCAACATACTGGCAGTCATACTGGCATCACATGAGAGCACCAGCAACTGCTGTTGTAACATACCGGCAGTCATACTGGCATTACATGAGAGCACCAGCATCTGCTGTTGCAACATACTGGCAGTCATGCTGGCGGTACATGAGAGCACCCGCGATAAAAGTACCGGCAGTACTTGAGGGCACTAGCCACCACCACGGCAAAAAACATGAGGGCAAAGGTTCCACACAAAACGTACTGGCAGTATATTACACGGAGAAAAAAATCCCTACTGCTGTCGCACCTTCCCGTATCCAGCCCGCTCGTAAAACGCCACCTTATCCTCCGCCTCTTGACTCCACTCCACCCCCTTCGCACGGTACATTTCCTTGCACACGATGTCCATCTTCTCCTGAATCATCGCCGGCACGAGGGAGTTGTAGAGGAATGAAGGCGGGGCAGGGGGGGGGTACTCATTATCATGGAGGGGGGGGGGGGGGGGGGTAATCAGAATCATGCAAGGCCGTCTCCGTATGCCCCGTAGACCCTCGCATCCCTACAATGCCGCGGGAAGAAGCACGTCGAGTTTTAACAGACCAGGCAGACATTGCTTGCACCAAGCATAAAGCGGGGTGGGGGCGGTGGGGTGGGGGGGGGGGGGGGGGGGTACTCGATAGGAGAGATGTACTCGATCTCATGCATGGCCGTAGTCGTATGACCATAGACCCTCGCATCCCTACAATGCCCGGACGGAGCATGTCGGGTTTTTACCGACCAGGCAGACATTGCTTGCACCAAGCGCGAAGCGCCGTGAGGTGTCTGGCGAGTCGCATGAAGGGTGAGTGCATCCTACTAAGAACCGCTTGTGAGGCGGAGTTGCATATGGACGACAGCTTCAATGAGTTGATTTAATTGCCGGTGTAGGCATTTCCAGAGACAGCAATGGGAGTACTATGTAACTGCCTCTTGGGTGCCTTACCTTGAACACTACGTGATACGATCATTCCCAATTGTGCGAAGTAAAGGTTATTTACCTCGCACAAGTGATCTAACTCGACAACCAGCTGTGGGCGACCGCCAAAAACAAAACAAAAAAAACGGTACCCTGGTTGTCTAGCGGCATGTTTTACAGTGTCGTTGTCAACCGACGCCAACCCAACCTATATAAAATAGGGGGGGGGGGGGGGGGGGGGGTGTACTCGATAGGAGAGGAGTACTCGATCTCATGCATGGCTGTAGTCGTATGACCATAGACCCTCGCATCCCAACAAGGCCGGGACGGACCACGTACGTCGGGTTTTCCCCGACCACAGGCAAAATATTTTGCTTCGCGCTTCGCCACCGAGCGCGAAGCAAGCGCCGTGCGTAAGGTGTTCAGCGAGTCGCACGAAGGGTGTGAGCTGCATCCCAAACCCAAGAACCACCCCCGAGGCGGACTTCGGCAGCACGAATGGCAAGCGTCCGACAGTGGGGGGTTGTACTCATATATCTGGTATCATGCATGGCCGTAGTCTTACGACCATACATGGGCGTCCGACAGAGGGGAGGGGATCTGTGAAAAAAAATCAATGAAAATAACACCAGGGTATGTTCCTCACCTATCACAGGGGGGGGGGGGAAGGGGGGCATACTATTCTATTACGGGGGACCACAGCAAATAGGACCTACTGCACACGCAAAAACCTACCAGGTATTTATTTCGCTATTTTCACTAGAACATTATTTCGTCCTATTTACTATTAATATGGCCCCCTGTAATAATCAGAACCCACCACGAAAAAAAAAAAACACTACGGGGTTCTGATCACTACGCTACAACGGGGGCTAGAGTACATAGGACCAAATATTGTTGGTAAAAATAGGGAAATATATAGGTTTTTGTGTGTACTGTAAGTCCTATTTATTATGGTCCCCCGTAGTACCATTTTGGACGGAAATATAAGACCATTTAGACATCAATAGACGCATTCTATGATAGAGGTATAGCACATTTCCGCTATTTTTTTTTTCTGGATGACGGGGTTCCTTAACCCAAAATCGTCAGTATGCCAATCTTGTTTCGAAAAAAAGACGTTTTAGTATACTTGGGGCCGCGGTATTGTTCATGGGGATGCAATCTTATTTTAGCTGAATTCAGTTTTTGCGCGAGGTATGGAGCTCCTTAAGCGAGGAGCCTCAGAAAAATTGGGGTGAACGTCTATCGTAGAACGCCTCAACACGAAAACCAAGTGGTGCTTATATTGACAGACAATCAGGGTGACACGCATGTTGCCCTCGTGATAATACATTTCGGAGGCCCATTACACCAATCCACTGACCCCTCCACTGTCAAATCCATTTCGCTAATACAGTAGTCCATTTTGCCAACCCATTTTACCAACCCATTTTGCGAACCCATTTTGCTACTCCATTTTCGCCGTCGCTTTCATCTTCGCCATCACTATGTCCATGACCTCTACTGTATACCTGGTACAAGGTATGCGCCACGAGGGAGTTCCACGTGATACCAGGTGCCATGGATGCCCTCGAGGGATAGAAGCAGCTTGAAGGACGAACGTGGGCCGGCTCTGTTGGCCGCGCAAGCTATCCACCATCGTACCTTTCAGGTTTCTAACCCACTTCGTCAGCCTGTTCTCCTATTGACAGTCCGTTTCGCTATATCTATTTCGCCAAAACACCCGTTTTTGGTCATCCACTCTGCCAGTCCATTTCGCTCGTCGATTTTCGCCAATCCACCCTCCTGATCCTTTTCGATACACACGCATTTCACCAAAACACCTAGTTTCGGTACTCCGTTTTGCCAGCCCGTTTCGCTCATCGGTTATTGCCAATTCACGCTGCTGATCCATTTCGATACACACACGGAAGCACCTAGTACCTGCAAGAGCCGGCTTTATTTTCACTACGACAGTATGTATTGCTGTGTGGTTAAATACGAGGCTTACCTTGATGGAGGCCTCTGAGGGGTAGAGCAGCTTGAAGGACGAGGATGGGTCGGCTCGAGTGGCCGCGCACGCCTCCACGACAGCGTTGGCCAGTTCCACCGCCCCTGCCCCTCCGTCCGCCCTGTAGTTTTTTTTTTTGGGGGGGGGGGGCGAAGCGTGCACCGCAAGGGAACTGACACTATCAGACGGATGACGATCTGGACGACGATCTAGATCCTTTACCGTAGGTGACGTTCTAGATCGTTTACTATAGATCACGATCCATAAAATATACTGTAGTATGGCACGATCTAGATCATTTATAGTAGATCACGATCTAGATCATCTACCGCAGACCACGATCTAGACCATATACCGCAGACCACGATCTAGACCATTTACTGTAGATCACGATCTAGATCGTTTACTGTCGATAACGATCTACAGTGGGTTACTGCAGATCAAGATCTAGATCATTCACTGTAGATCACGATCTAGATCACCTACTGTTGAATCCTGAGTTTGCGTTTAGCTCGGAAGCGCGCGCCGTAGAGAGATATCGATCACGAACTAGATTACGATCTAGATCAGGATCTGCTTAGATCACGATCTAGATCACGATCTACTTAGATCCCGATCACGAACTAGATCACGATCTAGATCACGAACACGAACTAGATTACAATCTAGTCACGAATGATCTAGATCATTCACCGTGGATAACGATCTAGATCGCGCTCTATATTGCGATCTAAATCACGACCTAGATTATGATCTACTTAATTCACGGTCTAGATCGTGATCACAATCTAGACAACAACACACTTAGATCACGATCCGTATCACCAGCCACAAAAAAATCCGTACCACGCGGGTGCTTACATTTACTACCAGGTACATATTAATACATATATGTCTACGCCCCGCCACAATGCCGAGACCCGCAGTACCCTATCTCCTGTTTCGTGTCTTTGTTTTCCAAACGCACCAATGGGAGGATTGCACTGCAGAGCACGCCCCAGCTCCCAGAGCGATTTCCTTCACCAGCTCGATCTCGGATGGCGTGTCGGTGGCGAAGACGTTCACCCCCACCACCACCTTTCCAAAACAGGCGTTTTTTAAATACGGCGACACGGGGGGACAGGGGGGGGGGGGGGGGCGTACTCATTGCTTGCTTGCCTTGGTCATTTGACCATCGACCAGGCATCCCTTCCGAGACGAAGAAGGGCGGGGGGTGTGTATAAACAAGCGTTTTTTCGAACGGGGACAGGCGGGGAGGAATCTAAACAGGCGTGTTCTGAAAACGGGGAAAGGGGAGGGGGGGGGGGGGGTACTCGTTGTCATGGATGCCCGTAGCGGTCTATGACCATAGACCCTCACATCCCTACAATGCCGGGACGGAACACGTCAGTTTTCACGGCGGTATTGATAGAGGGGGGGTACTCGCTAGGACATATGTACTCATCATCATGCATGGCCGTAGTCGTATGACCATAGACCCTCGCATCCATAACAATGCCGGGCCGGAGCATGTCGGGTTTTCACCGGCCGCGCAGATATTGCTTGCACCAAGAGCGAAGCGCCGTGAGGTGTTCGGCCAGTCGTATGGAGGGCGACTGAGCTGCATCCTACTAAGAAGCGCTTGTGAGGCGGACTTGCACATGGATGGCAGCTTCAATGAGTTGATTCAATTTCCGGTGTAGGCACTTCCAGAGACAGCAATGGGAGTACCGTTAATAGATAACTGCCTCTTGGGTGCCTTACCATAAACACTACGTGACACGATCATTCCCACTTGTGGGAAGGGAGGGGGGGGGGGGTGGCAGCGCACGATCGAGAGAGGGGACGGCCGGAGGAGAGGGTAGCGGTACAAATTTGAGGAGCGCTGCGATACTGGTACGTATAAAGAGCACAGTAGTTGACGAATTACCCAATGCCACTGGGAACACCATCACTTTATTAGGGTAATTAATTGCCCAATGCTACTGGGACATGGGGTTGTTCATGGGGATATAAGCTCGGTTCTCTCCTCTATGCCAGGTCACCTGTGCTGCACTGCCCACGAAAAAAAGCTGATATTGCCAAAAGTCCCGACAACAAAGCCAATGGAAGCACGGCTGCCGCCGTTTTTTTTTCTGAGGGCATTTCGTTTTTCTGCTCTAGCTCGACCGTTCCTTGCGAGCAAAAATTTGGCAGACCGGATATGAGCTCCTTGGTGCACTCCCGGGAGTGTGCCAAAGCGACAGCACTTTTCGTGTCTTCCTTCATACCGGGCCTTGTCGCTGAAGGCCCCCAGCTCTCGTTCTACAGCAGAAAAAAATACTTGGCCTACAGGACAAGAAACCAAAAATTCAAGCACCTGGAACCACATTTTCAACCTTCAGCGACAAGGTCCGGTATGAAGGAAGACACGAAAAGTGCTGTCGCTTTGGCACACTCCCGGGAGTGCACCAAGGAGCTCATATCCGGTCTGCCAAATTTTTGCTCGCAAGGAACGGTCGAGCTAGAGCAGAAAAACGAAATGTCCTCAGAAAAAAAACGGCGGCAGACGTGCTTCCAATGGCTTTGTTGTCGGGACGTTTTTTTGTGTCTTGTGGGCAGTGCGACACAGGTGAGGTCTGGGTGAAGAGACTGACCCGTGCTCAACCAGCCCCTCCCCCCCCCTCCTCCCTACGAACTCCCTGTCCCCCCCTTAACCCCCCACCCCCCCCCTCCGCACCGCTTCACAGGCCCGTACCAAATCTTTGCACACGTTGTTGGACAAACGCATTATTATCTGCTATCAATATACTATCTAATGCCTGCCGTTTCGAGATGCTGTGGAGGGTCTGTGCAGCACAGATCCATTCCAGGAAAGCACGTCCTGACAGACTATACAGTTTATATGTCTCCCACCTGGCAACAACATGAGCTAAATCATACAGATCATACACATACTTCAGATCATACCGATCATGCAGATCCTACAGATCACACAGATCCTGCAGATCATACAGATCCTACAGATCAGGAGTATATCTTCCCTGAAATATCTACAGCAGACCATGAATGATCTATCTGATCTGTCACCGATACGTGCAAACAATTTGTCACTCTACCCCCTGTCTCCCCCTGTCACCCACACCCCCTCCCCTCGCGCGCGCGCGTGTGCGCGCCCTGGGACAAGGAAGCGTTACGACCAACCTTGGCACCGTGCCAGGCACAAGAGCGTTGACTTCGCACTTTGGGGGGGGTGTGATCCTTTTTCTCAGCGCTCGATTTGTTGTTTTCCCACAAATAACGGGAAGGTTAAGGCTGTGCCAAATTCTGAACGAAAAAAGGCGTTTTCGGGGGGAAAAAAATGGTTGAGAGAAAAGAGAGCGGGAGAGATAGAGAGAGAGAGCCTCCCGAAAAAGTAATGCGTCGATTTTTCGCGCGAGCACTCTCACCGCTCGTCGACGAGGAATGACACACGCACGCACGCACCCCTTGTGTGAACTCGACGGTCTTGCTTTACGGTACTTGAGCATCCCTGATCTGTGGGCAGATGCATCCCAACATCCATACGATCTGCCCGGTCTATCTGTATGAACTGTAAGATATGTCTGTGTGATCTGTTTGGTGCAGCTCTTGCGCACACGTGTGCCGGGTGGGATCTGTGCAAGCGCGGCTCTTTCGCACAACACATCATAACGGCAAATATAGCATCCCCATGATCTAGATCATGATGGTGTGGGATCTAGATCATGATCATCTGAGACTTAGATTATCTAGATCGTGTAGGACCTAGATTGTTTATCTCGTGTAGGACGTAGATGATGATCTAGATCGTGTAGGATCTAGCTGATCTGTATCGTACGGTTCTTGCATAACATATTCATAACGGCAAATATAGCATCCGGATGATCTAGATCGTGTAAGGCCTACAGTAGATGGTCCATATCGTGTATGACCTAGATGATCCAGATCACGATCATGTGAGACCGATATGATGTAAATCGTGTAAGATCTAGATCGTGTAGGACCCAGGTGATCTAGATCATGGTAGTGTAGAACCTAGATGAACTACAGTAGATCGGGAAGGGCCTAGATGACGATCTGTAGATCGTGTAGGACCTAGATGATCTAAATCGTGTATGGCCTAGCTTATATATATCGCATAAGACCTATACGATGATCTAAATCGTGTAGGACCTGAATGATCTAGATCGTGCAGGATCTAGATGATACAGATCGTGTAAGATCTAGATACATCTACAGTAGATAGTATAGGATCTAGCTGATCTGAATCGTGTACGACGTACGTACATCAGATGGTCCATACAGTGGACGTATGCACAGCAGACGATGTATATAGTGGAAAAAACTACATTAGATTATTTATAGATCTTGTACGAAAGATCTAGATGATGATACAGATCGTGACTTGTCAGCACTTACCTTGACGCCGTATTTGAGGGCGTTGGTGATGTGCACGACGAGGTTCGAGCATCCCTCTCGAACCAGCTCCAGATTTTCTTCCTGATCAGCGCAAAAGGTGACACGCAAACACGGGCAGTTCACTTCAGCACAGGGAGTATAACAGAACGAAAGGGTATACATATTTAGTGTAGCATGGTGTTTTTGTTGGTGTTTGCTGTTGTTGTTGTTGTTGTTGTTGTCGCTGTTGTCGTTAGAATTGAGGTTGGTGCTGTTCTGGCTGCCGCCGCTGTTGCTGATGTCGTAATTGTTGACGATGCTATTCCCGTTACTGATGTTGTTCTATTACGGGGGGCCATAGTTAATAGGACCTGTCGTATACATAAAAACCTATATATTTATCCATTTTTAGTAAAAATAATTGGTCCTACTAACTATGGTCCCCAGTAATAGTTGCTGTTGATCACAAGGAGGGCTATGGGATAAATTGACGCACGGACTCCAAATCCGAACGTGGAAAGTGTGGTGAGCTTCCTTAGCTTATTTTTTACCAATCCGCCGGACGATTTTTTTTTTTAACAAAAAAGTGAACAAAAAATAGCGGTGGTCATAGTGTTGTCGCAAGGCACACCCAGCAACAGGTTTCTACTCCAATAAGCTCGCAAATACGTTTCGTTTACCGAACGTGATGAGCATGCATGTTTCGTGTTTTCTCTCCCGGATGTTGTGCGCCATTGATCTTATGACCCTGTTGGAGCTTCAGGGAGAAAAAAAGACGACAAAAAAAATTGACGATGACAGCAGCATCGGCCATGGCCTGCTTTGGACATGATAAACGTTGGGGGAAATAAAACAAGAAGGGTTCTCTTCCCATTCATTATCTTCGCCGTCCTATTCTCTCGTCATTCGACTGTAGTATTACGGGGGGCCATAGTAAATAGGACCAAATATTGTTGGTAGAAATAGCGAAATACATCGGTTTTTGTGTGTACCGTAGGTCCTATTTAATATGGTCCCCCGTAATAGTGCCAGTAGTTCAAATCTGGGGTCACAAGAGTAACCCCCCCCCCCCCCCCCCCCCCCCCCCCCCCCCCCCCCCGCCTACGACTACCGCCATGCATGAGATCGAGTACATCTCTCCTATCGAGTACACCCCACCCCGCCCCCCCCCCCCCCCCCCCCCCGTCCCCCCCCCCCCTCCCCGCTGTCTTTTTATCGCGCGAAGACTGCAGCCTTCTCTTCCGTCGTCACCTCGTGTCGAACTGTGCTGCCTCTCCATACCCAAGCTACGAAGGCGTATGGCAAATGAAAAAAAAAAAAAAAAAAGGAATACAAGCAAACTACTACGCTGGACTCGAGCGTCCAGGCGTCTCTGTGAGAGCATTCGTTGGCTTTTTTCACCTGCGTTGTTCATTGGAGAAAAAAAAGAAGAAAAAAAAAACGCCTCGGCTGTGCGAGCAAGAAAACTTCTGAAAAAAAAAAAAAAAAAAACTCCTCTTTGCAAGCAAGCTTTTTATAATTAATATTTACGGGGGACCATAGTTAATAGGACCTGTGGTATACATAAAAACCTATATATTTAACCATATTTACTAACAATATTTGGTCCTATTAACTATGGTCACCCGTAATAGTGTGATTCTACCATCGCGCGCGCGCTACGTTTACATCCACCGCGAGACTCGCAGATCATCCACAAAACAAACGCTTACAGGGTCAAAGGCTTAATTACGAACCACCAGGTAATTGGTACTCTCGTACGGACACAATAGTGTTGGATATCGGACGAGAAAATCGAGTTCGATATGATAATGATAGGCGACAATCGATACGATACCGATAAACGACAAATGCTAATCGATACGATGCCGATAAATCACCGAAAAAAAATCGATACGACGCTGATCAACGACAATAGACTGCAGAGTCGGTCGCCCCGGTGGTTCAAGTGGTTAACCTCGAATTTTACTTGTGTTTGAGTCCTGGGTTCGAGCCCCAGGTGGGTCGGACTTTGACTTTATTTGCAAAAATAAAAAATGATTCAATTGTTGAGAGCGCCTTGCAGCGTGGGTAGGCACAATTTCGATGCGAGTCGGCGAGGGAAGAAAAGGCTGAGATCTTCTCGCGATAAAAAGGAAGGCACGTACCGTAGCGGGAAGGGGGGAGAAGAGCCTGCTATGTGACCCCGGATCTGAGTTACGAGTTGGAAGGAGAGAAAGAAGAAGAAGGGCGAAGATAATAAAGGGGAGGAGCAAAAATATACATATATATATATGCTATACCGGTAGGCAACAAAGTCAATCGATACGATACCGATAGGCCCAAAACAAAGACTAATCGACACGATACGATACCGACAACTGAAAAAGCGAATCGACACGATACGACACCGATAACTAAAAAAGAGAATCGACACGATACGATACCGATAAACAAAAAAAGCGAATCGACACGATACGATACCAATTTATACGACGAAAACAAATCGATACGATACCGATATCTGATACTTTTGAAGCTTCCGTTCATTATCTGCATTGAAGAAAAACACGGGGGAGGCCAGGGGATGGAGGGCGGAAAACACGTTCGTTCTATACGATACATCGAAAATCCGATATTCCGATGCATCGAAAAATTCGATACGATATCCAACGTATCATACACACCTTGTAGACCTTGGCGAGGGGAGTTCCAGCCTTAACAGGCGGTCCTCCCCCGTGCATCTTGAGGGCTCGAACCGTCGCCACTAACACCACGCACTGCGGCGTGTCCCCCGATTGTCGGCACTGGAAAAATCAGCCAAAAAAAATATATGGCGAAACGAAAACAGACGCAAAACAAAAACAACAATGACGCGGGCACGCACGGTCGTTATAATCGAGTATAAGGCGGGGGGGGGGGGGGGGGCGTAGTGATTTGTTGATTGCCTTAGTCATTTGACCATTGACCAAGCATCCCTTTCGAGACGGAGCAAGGATGGGGGGAGGGGGGGGGGGGGGGGGGGGGCAAGATGAAACACGGCGGGGGGGTCGGGGAGGGTATGAGTGGAGGGGGGGGCAAGAAAGGGAGGGGGGGGGGGGGGGAGATGAAAGGCCGGAGACTCGACAGACCTAAGAGATAAAAGTATTTCACTCTTCGCAATCTATACATTACATCTCAACCTAAATGTTTCCCAATTTGTAAGCGCAGACATAATACATCGACAGGACGGGGGGAGGGTCATTCCCGTGCTCTTCGTACAGCACTGTCCAAAAACAGGGAGAGCAGGCGATCGGCACAATCCGGTCTGGTCGGCTCCTGCCCCCCCCCCCCTCACCCCCCCCCCCCACCCCCCCCCCCGCCGCCCCCCCGGACAGAAACGCAGCACACGGGGAGGGGTCAAGGATGTACGTTTTCGGCTAGAAAAAGGCGTTAATAGAGGGGATGGTAACACTATCATACCATCCTTTTACAGGGGCTAAATAAAGTACCAGGTAGGGGGTTTCCAGTACATACGGAGGCATTTGCGAACGGGAGCGCGCGTGTAACGCGTACGAGCAAGCGTCCCTGGGGGCTTGCTCTGTATCGAAACGGGCTTCTTCGCCCATGGTGCCGGCTATAGCCCACTATTACGGGGGAACATACTGAATAGGACCTACGGTGCACACAAAACCCCATATATATTTCCCTATTTTTACTAGCAATATTTGGTCCCATTTAATACGGTCCCCCGTAATAGAAGGGTGCCTGTGGAATCGCTCGGCACGTACAGCATGTGCTATGGGATTGATGAACCAGCGGGGCTGTGTGTGGAGTGAATGAAGGTTATCACAGGCGGGGGGGGGGGGGGGGGGGGGTGTACTCGATAGGAGAGATGTACTCGATATCATGCATGGCCACAGTCGTATGACCATAGACCCTCGCATCCCTACAATGCCGGGACGGAAGGGGGGGGGGGGGGGGGTGGTGTACTCGATAGGCGAGATGTGCTCGATCTCATGCATGGCCGTAGTCGTATGACCATAGACCCTCGCATCCCTACAATGCCGGGACGGAGCATGTCGGGTTTTCACCGACCAGGCAGACATTGCTTGCACCAAGCGCGAAGCGCCGTGAGGCGTCTGGCGAGTCGCATGAAGGGTGAGCTGCATCCTACCAAGAACCCCTTTTGAGGGGGGGGGGGGGGGGCGCGCGGGCATATTAATCAGGACGTATCGTACACACAAAAACCTATATATTCCGCAATTTTTACAGAACATGTTTGGTCCTGATTACTACTTGTACTGTGCTCCCCCTCTGTAATAAGACATCGGGTTTTTGCACTTCTCATATCGTTTCTCCCAAGACAAGACAGCGCCTGTTTGCAAGACATGCCTTCCACCCCTTGACCCCCCTCATCCATGTGTCTCGGTGACTATCCATAGCCAGTTTGGCCCCGTTTCACCCTAAGATACCCCCTCCACTTTTTGTTTTCGAACATCTTCGGAACACAGCCCCCGCGCACGGGTCGGGCATAAGCCCCCGCACCGCACGGGTCGGGCATAAGGTCAGCGTCAGGGCCAGGGTGAGGGTCGGGTTGCGTCCGGGAGGCACTTGTTTCGCCGACAGCAGCAGATCGCCGCTGGATGCTCGTGCAAGACATGTCTTGCGAATAGGCGCGCGCCCTTGTTCCTCAGGGCTTTGCACTTTCATTGGGAGGCACTTGTCACGGGGGACCACAGTCAGTCACCAGGATCCCACAATGCCCACAAAATCCAACGTATTCCAGAATTTTTACCAACCATGTTTGGCCCTGATCGCTACTATCGATGATAACTCTGTTCCACCGCAAACAATGCTACTACAGTAGTTTTAGGTTTCCTCAAGTAAAAGGGCTGTCAGGGAAATATATATATATAATATATATATATACCAGGTATTATAATATAATATATATATATATATATATATATCTTGCGTCACCCGCATCTGCATGTTCCACTACTACTTTCCTTTTACTATTAATAGTACATACTTGGTTGTTAACAGGTACATTTGAGCTATTGCCCCAACTGCAGCACATACCACTGCAATTGGTGGAATAGTCCAAACCAACCCACCAAATACGTAGTTCGGCAAGAGTCTTCTTACACGCTACGCTCATGCCACTCCGAAGGGAAAACTTGTGTATATATATATATATATATATATATATATATGCTGCCCGCCTATCTCGACACGTGCCCGAAAAATCCCCAAGAAATAACGATTAGGGGACAAACCCCTCCATATTATAGGCAGTTCGTCCCCAAAACGAGACTGTGCTTCCATTAATAAAAGGTTTACGATGCCCCCTCTCCCCTCCCCCCCCTCCCTTCGCCCCGTGGCGATACGACTACGGCCATGATATAGACTGAGTGCACCCTCCCCGCGCTGCGCGTGCTTCTACGGAGATTGCGGCGGAATAGAGTTCCCCCGAACGGGACCATGAGGAACATATGGGTCCCTCGTGTGGGGTCCCAGCACCCAGCATGACGACGGAGAAGGGATGAAAAAAGCATGGGCCGGAACAGAAAAAAAGGAAGCGAATAAAAAAATGTTGACAAACAAACAACCAAGCAAACAAAAAAACGCTGGGACGTATGATACGAGCACCCGGAAAAAAAAAAACAGAGCGGCTCGAAAAAAAATCGAAAAGACCGGATAACAAAATGACAGGGGAAAAAAATGCCAGGCGGGGCGCATAATACGAGTACTCGTACTCATAATATACACCACGAACGCGAAAAAAAAAAGAGCGGCTGGGAAAAACATCGAATAGAGCGGACAACAAGATGACAGGAAAAAAAAATGCCAGGTGGGGCGTATGATATGAGTACTCGTACACACATACACGATGAACGAAAACAAGAAGAAAAAAAAAAAAAAACAGAGCCGAAGGACAAAAAAAAAACTAATCCACGTCGTACTACACACGTGGGACACAAAGCACAAAAACGGAAAGAAAAGAAACTTGCCTTAATATTGAAGAACTTTTCCATGCCGATGTCCGCCCCGAACCCCGCTTCCGTGACGACATAGCCGTCCTGAAACCGAGTTGTTTTTCAGAGCCCACCAGTATTTTTCAGTAGATCAATCGTACCAGGTAAAGTCGTACAAAAAACAACGATGAGGGGGGTGGTGGAAGGGGTTTTGGTACAGAAAAAGCATCAGTGGGCGGCGGCGGGGGGCGGGGGGGGGGGGGGGGGTGTACTCGATAGGAGAGATGTACTCGATCTCATGCATGGCCGTAGTCGTATGACCATAGACCCTCGCATCCCTACAGTGCCGGACGGAGCATGTCGGGTTTTCACCGACCAGGCAGACATTGCGTGCACCAAGCGCGAAGCGCCGTGAGGTGGGGGGGGGGGGGGAGGGAGGGGGAGGGAGAGTTAGTGCAGCAAAAAGGCAGGAAGGGAGGGGGTTGCCGGGGGTTTAGTATAGAAAAACCGGCAGGGGCGCAGGGGGGGCAAGGGGGGCGAGGTGTTGTTTTTTTTTACGTGGGACCACAGTTAATAGGACCAAATAATGTCAGTAGAAATGGTTAACTACATAGGTTTTTATGTATACCACAGGGTTCTATTAACTATGGCCCCCCGTAATAGTACAGAAAAAAAGGCGGGGGGTGCCAGGGAGGGAGTAAGGCACAACAAAAAGGCAAGGGGTGTGTGTGTACTCGATGTCATGCATGGCCGTATGCGTATGACCATCGCCCCTCGCATCCCCACAACGCCTGGACGGAGCACGTCGGGGTTTTCACCGACCAGACGTACGCATTGCTTGCACCCCGCGCGAAGCGTCGTGAGGTGTTCGGCGAGTCGCATGAAGGGTGCACCGCATCCTGTTAATACTGAGAACCGCTTGCGAGGCGGACTTGCAAATGGATGGATGAATACATCAAATAGTTTGTTTTTTTTCCGGTGTGGCCAGTTTCCAGAGACAGCAATGGGGGGTACCTATTGTAGCTACCTCGTGAGTGCCTTACCACAAACACACCACGTGATACGATCATTCCCCTTGTGCGGAGTAAAGGCTCTCCACCCTACGCAAATGGCCTATAACTCGATCACCACAGCTTTGGGCGACCGCCAACAACAACAAAAAAAAAACAAAAAAACAAAAACGGTGCCTTTGGTTGTCCAGCACACGTAGTGAGCGGCATGTTTTACAGTGTCGTTGCCAACCGACGCCAACCCATATATATATATATATATGTATATTTATATACCTGGTATATATAAAGGCACGTACCGGGGGGGAGAAGGGTAGACACCTGTGACCACGGCTCGTCCAGAAGGTCGTCGAGGGTAAAAACCTCTACGAGATAGGCTGGAAGGTGAAAGTGATGATTAAAATATACCAGGTATATATATTATATATAACATATATGTAATGGGGGGGGGGCGAATGCCCTAAAAAGAAAAAAGGGGACGGGGGGTAGCTGGCACAGTAAAAAGGGGAGCTGGGGGGGGGGGCAGTACAGTAAAACGCGCGGGGGGGGGAGGGGGGTAGAGTAAACAATAGCAGGGGGAGGGAGAGGGGGAGAGGAAACGATGCACCGGGTACCTAATGGGCTAACACCTGATTGCCGGGAGCACCAAGATCGTAGGGGGAGAAGGTACAGAGGCGACAGTAGGCATACACCTTCGTAAGGAGTACAATCTCACTAAAAAAAACAGCGCTGCTGCTGTATTTTGTTTTGCTTTCAGCGGTGTTTACCAGCATTCCTTGGAAAAAAAACAAAAAACAACCACAAGAGTGTTGACGAGTGTTGCTCGCTGTTGTCTCTTTCTTTCGTTTTTTTTTTTCTGTATCGTTGACCGGCAATTGCCCTTTTTCTAAAACCGGGAGCCACACCCCCGCCACCCACCCCCGGCCCACTCCATCCCACCCACTCCATCCTACCCACCCCCAACCCACCTCTCCGACAAGCTTGAGCGCCCACCTGTCGGCCACTATCGAGGAATTACCGTGCGCTATATTCGCGAACGGTCCCGCGTGAACAAGGACGGGGGTCTGCTCCGCCGTTTGCATCAGGGTAGGCTTTATAGCATCCTGCAAAGGCGGTAACGATAGGGAGGGGGCGCGGGGGGGGGGGGGGGGGTTAGCGAACGGCCCGCGTGAACATGGACAGGCGTTTTTTTCGCCGTTTGCATCAGGGTAGGCTTTCATTGCATCCTGTAAAGGCGGTAATAATAAATAGCGCGCGCGCGCGGGGGGGGGGGGGGGGGGGGGGGGCGAGGCGTACTAATTTACTGCTTGCCTTCGTCATTTGACCACGCATTCATTTCGAGACGGAGGGGGGGGGGGGTGTGTGACGGAGTCAAACGCGAGGGAAGAGGGAACGTGAGGGACGAGGAGAGGATGGTTCTGAGAAGGGAGAGGGGAGTGGTGAGGGGACGGGGAGGGGAGTGGAGGGGGGGGTGGGGGGGGAGATGATATAGGCGGGGTCGGGAGGGGGGGTGATGCGAGAGAGGAAAAGGGGGAGGGGGGCGGGGGGGGGGGGGGGGGGGGGGGGGGGGGGGGGGCGAGAGGGGCGGAGGGAGACGACGACGACGGCGATGACCGATGACAAATGTGGTGGTGTTGGAGGGGGGGGGAGGGGGGGTGGAAAAGGGGTGTCAACTCGCCCTTCTGTTGGGCTGCAAGTGATGCCTCCGCTTATACGCCGGGGATGTTAATAGCCACCTGGAACAGAGATTTTCTGGTGCGCGCTCCCCTGATATACAGGAGGCGGCCAACCAGATGGCGAAACAGACATAATTCAACAGTTTTCGTTGAAAAATACCAGGCGTTATCAAAGCGCTTTTAGCGCGGGGATGAAGATTTATGCACGGAGCAGAAAGGGCACATCCAATATGCAAAACTCTGTGTTGGTATGTTTACATTGCATAATGTATGACGAGTACATACCAGGTACGAAGCAATCAAAGTCCATACGATACTTTCAAGTTTTTTCTTTGTCTCTCTTTGTTGAGCGGCGGCGGCGGCGGCGGTGGCACGCACCTTCATCAGCACGCACAAGGCCCCGGACACCCCGAGGTCGTCCGTCGTCACTGCCTCGCCGCCCCTGCTCCTGCCCACCACCTGCTCAGAAAAGAGAGCCGATCAAAACACGAAACAAAACTGACCAAACGCAACCGAACGAACGAAACGAACCAAAACCGAACAGATCCAATTGAACCGAACCGAACCGAACGAACCGAACCGAACCGAACCGAACCGAACCGAACGGAACCTAAACGATCCGAACCGATCCGATCCGAACCGAACCGATCCGAACCGAACCGAATCGAACCGAACCGAACCGAACCGATCCAAAACCGAACCGAACCGAACCGAGCCAAGCCACACACCAAACCAAACTAAACCAAACCAGAGCCTCCTTCCTTTGAAAACAAAATAAAGCACTTGACTTACACAAAAAAATACACAAGCAACAGAGCACAGACCAACAAAACAACAAACCACAACACCCCAGTCCGCTTCGCAAGCGGTTCTTAGTAGGATGCAGCTCATCCTTTATGCGACTCGCCGAACACCCCACGGCGCTTCGCGCTTGGTGCAAGCAATGTCCGCCTGGTCGGTGGATCCCACGTGCTCCGTCCCGGCATTGTAGGGAATGCGGGGGCCTATGATCATACGACTACGGCCACGCATGATATCGAGCACCCCCCCCCCCTCACCTCCCCGCTCTCAACCAACACCACCAACTTCCCCCTATCCGACCACAAAAACTCAAGCCACTAATCCATTCCACCGAACATACACATGCCACCAGACAAAAACCGAAAACCGGCCGTAAAGCAAGAAAAAACACACGCACAGTCAATCGCACATCGGACACATACAACGATTTACTGTAGATCATCTCCCAGATAAATATTGATCCTGACCTGCCCCTCCCAGATAGATATACCGTTGTGCAGGATCTGTACAGTACAGATCCAACCCAGGAAACAAAGTCGGGCTCCAGCAGTGCAGATCATGCAGGTTATACGGCAACACGAGCTAGATCATACAGATCATATAGAATCATACAGATCATACAGATCACGCAGATCATCTACAGATCAGTGAATATGTCCACCCCGAAATATTTAGGTCATCATATGTAGATGATCCATAAATGCTCCGCAAATAATCTCACTCACAGATCAGGACCCCACCTGCCCTATACGATCTGCAGTAGCTGAAGAAGCGGGGGGAAGGGGGGGGTACTCATTATCATGCATGACCGTAGTCGTATAACCATAGACCCTCGCATCCCTACAATGCCGGGGTGGAGCACGTCGGGTTTCTCACCGACCAGGCAGACATTGCTTGCACCCAAGCGCGCTTGAAGCGCCGTGAGGTGTCCGGCGAGTCGCATGAAGGGTGACTGAGCTGCATCCTACTAAGAACCGCTTATGAGGCGGATTTACTTGCATACGGATTCTGACCTACAAAAAATAAAATTCAAGGAATTCATCACGTCTCTCGGAGGTTGCCGCAAAAATGCGAAAAATCATCACACACGTCGTCCCGCCGCTCACCATCCTGCCCAACCGCTCGCGCAGATCGCGCAGCGACGTCGCCAGCGCCAGCACCGCCATTATCTCGCTGGCCACCGTAATATCGAAACCCGTCTCCCTCACCGCCCCGCGCCCCTCCCCCTCCTTCGGCCCCTGCCCCACCGTGACGGTTCGCAGCAATCGGTCACAAGTGTCCACCACTCGGCGCCAGGTTATGCTCGAAGGGTCGATGTCCAACCTGTCGTCGTTCCACGGCGTTCGGTTTTTCGGAGGGAAAGGGAGTTTTAGACGGAGGGGAGGGGAGGGGAGGGGAGGGGAGGGGAGGGGAGGGGAGGGGGGGGGGTACTTCGTGTTTGTGGGGAAGAGAGTTCTAGATGGAGGAGGAGAAGGGGGGGGGGGGGGGGGAGGGTACTCGATAGGTGACATGTACTCGATCTCACGCATGGCCGTAGTCGTATGACCATAGACCCTCGCATCCCTACAATGCCGGGACGGAGCATGTCGGGGTTTCACCGACCAGACAGGCATTGCTTGCACCACGCTTTGCGAAGCGCCTTGAGGTGTCCGGCGAGTCGCATGAAGGGCGAGCTGCGACCTGCTAAGAATCGTTTGTGAGGCGGACTTGCATATAGATGACAGCTTCAATGAATTAATTTAATTTCTGGTGTAGAGGAGGGGGGGGGGGGGGGGGGGGGGGGGGGGCTATGCTAGACGGCTCGATGTCCAGCCTGTCGTTCCATGGTGTTGTGCGAGACGTAACGTTGGGTTTGTTGGTGGGGAAGGATCGTTCTAGAGGGGATGGGGGGGGGAAGGGGGGTCTCGTGTCATGCGCGGCCATGGTCGTATAACCATGGGCCCTCGCATCCCCAAATTGCCGGGACGGAGCACGCCGGGTTTTCACCGACCAGGCAGGCATTGCTTTGCACCACGCGCGAAGCACCGTGAGGCGTTGGGCGGGTCGCATGAAGGGTGAGCTGCATCCTACGAAGAAATTTTTGTGAGGGGGGAGATTTTTGGAAATATGGATGATACCGTTGAATGAAGGGGGGAAGCATGCCCAGCGGCTCGATGCCCCAAGCTATTGTTCCATGTTGTTGTGCGCAAACAGTAATCAACGCTGCGAATATCGGACACGTCTCGATCTAGACAATCATCTAGACGTTCTATGATGTTTTGCGCGGAGTAATTTAAGCCGTTGCACATAGCGGACAGGTCGTGGTCTAGATTAGACATTCACCAGGCCTGTTTTTTTTATCGTCGTGAGCTTGGTGGCCAAGAGCCGCGCCTCATCGATCTCACCCGCCAGACTGCGCTCGACGGCCCTCGATGGCCAACCTGTTTCGGCGGCTTTGTTTTCGATGGCTTTGTCCGTCACGAAACTGCAACACGCGACGTTGTTCGCTGTTTGCAGCCGCGACAGAAGAAGCTACCGGTAAACAATCGACTGCAACACGCGACGTTGTTCGCTGTTTGCAGCCGCGACAGAAGAAGCTATCGGTAAACAATCGAAATGGAAGCGGTAAAGTACGTCAACCCCCAACAGCAGTGGCAGCAGCGACAGCAGCGAAAAAACAACAGCAACGCAAGGGCGTCAGCGAAACAAACGACACCAACACCACCAGCACTAGCCAACACCACCACCAACGCCATCGACGCTACCACCGCTACCACTACCCCCACCCCCACCACCACCACCACCAACACCACCAACACCAACACCAACACCCACCAACGCCATCAACACTACCACCGCTACCACTACCCCCACCACCACCACCAACACCACCAACACCAACACCACCAACACCAACACCAACACCAACACCAACACCAACACCACCACCAACACCAACACCACCACCACCACCACCTCACCGCGCAAACCGTCGCGCCTCGTCCTCGGTTAGATCCTCCGGGCATGACTTATCTATCCCAAGCTTTCGCAGCCGACCAAGCATAACAGCAGCGAACCGCCGCTTTCCGTTCTCCTCAGGACAAAGGCGGCGGAAAAGCGCCTAACGTACCAGGGGAGGAATGCGGTTGGGTTGGGTCGGGTCGGGTCGGGTCGGGTGGGTTGGGTTGCGTTGGGGTAGGGCTGGGATGGGTTGGGTCTGGTTGGGTTGGGTTGGGTTGGGTTGGGTTGGGTTTGGTTGGGTTGGGTTGGGTTGGGTTGGGTTGGGCTGGGTTGGGCTGGGATGGTTTGGGTTGGGTGAGCTTAACTTGACTTGGGTGAGATAGGATGGGGTAGGGTTTTGTGGTGTGGTGTGGTGTGGGATGGGGTGGGGTGGGGTGGGGTGGGGTGGGGTGGGACTAGGGTGGACGGGGGGAGGGTAAAGGTGGAGGAGGGGTGGAGGAGGGGGGGGGGGAGTACTCGATATCACGCATGGCCGTAGTCGTATGACCATAGAGAGGGAAGAGAAGAATAAAAGGAGACAAAAATATGTCAGCGCGGGGCGGGGGGGGGGGGGGGGCTGTGGAGTGAGTGGGAGGGGTGGAGGTGAGGTGGGGGGAGCGGATGGCGGGGGCGGGTGACGGGAGGGGATGGGGGAGGCAATGGGTACGGGGGGAGGGGTGTTGGGAGTGGCTAGGGGAAAGCAGCAGGGGCACAACAACACGACGGCAAGCACCTCTGCTCTCTGCTTTTCGGTTCTTGCTATACGTTTCACTGAACGAACGAAGCATTTTGCTCGCAACGAACCAAAACAAAGAAAAGCAAAACGAGCGCTTCGAGCGGAGGCTGGTGTGTAGGGTGCATTTGCCTTTTGTCAGACGCCCAATCGAAACACATTCCGGTGGGGGGGAGCGGCATCGGTGCAAATTGAAAGGGTAAGCGGAGAAATCGAAGCGGCAAGCGGGGAAATCGCAACAGCATGCGGGGGAATCGAAACGGTAAGCGGGGGAATCGAAACAGCACGCGGGAGGATCGAAACGGCTAGGCGGGGGGAACCGAAACGGCAAGTGAGGCCAATGACAATGGCAGCGGGGCAATACGAACCCATGCGGGCAGCAACGAGCGTAATAACGAATGAGCGCCTTATCGTCCCGGTACGCCCTCACCTACACGGTGGAAGTTGTATTTATTTACGTCGGTCTTTCGTCTGTTTTCTTTTCGCTCTTGTCTTTCAAGTTCCTATTTTTTTAATCCTATGTTCCCTCTTTTTTCCCTTCCTTCCCCCCCGTCCCGTCATTGTAGAGTTACGTACGAGGGTCCATACATATGGTCTAATACCGTGCATATAACACAAGGGTGATAATGTAACACACGGGGGTGATAGCATAACACACCCCCTACGATGAATTTCGGAGCCGACTTTTTCCAAAACATAGAGGGGACACATCGAAAACTGTGTGGTCTTGGGATTTTTTTTTTTGCCGAGGTATTTTCCGTACACGCGTCGCTAGGCGTGTTCAGTACGCCCTCCCCGTTGTCGAGAGAACTTTTTCCTGAGGGGGTGTGATATGTTGTCACCCGTGTGATACGTTATCACCCGTGTGATACGGCAGTGTTATGTTATCACTCGTGTAATACGGTAGTGTTATGTTATCACCCGTGTGATACGGTAGTGTTATGTGATCACCCTACTGTAGTGTGATACAGTAGTGTTATGTTATCACCCGTGTGATATTTTAGTGTTATGTTATCACCCGTGTGATACGGTAGTGTTATGTTATCACCCGTGTGATACGGTAGTGTTATGTTATCACCCGTGTGATACGGTAGTGATATGGTATCACTCGTGTGATACGGTAGTGTTGTGTTATCACACGTGTGATAAGGTAGTCCTACGTTACCACACGTGTGATACGGGGTGTTTTATCTTATCACACGTGTGACACGGTAGTATTATGTTATCACACGTGTGATACGTTAGTGTTATGTCATCACACGTGTGATACGGTAGTGTCATCTTATCACCCCAGTGTGATACGGTAGTGTTATGTTATCACACGTGTGACACGGTAGTGTTAAGTTATCACACGTGTGATGCGGTAGTGTTATGTTATCACACGTGTGATACGGTAGTGTCATCTTATCACACGTGTGATACGGTGGTGTCATCTTATCACCCTAGTGTGATAAGGTAGTGCTACGTTACCACACGTGTGACACGGTAGTGTTATGTTGTCACCCGTGTGATACGGTGGTGTTATGTTATCACCCGTGTGATACGGTGGTAGTGTTATCTTAACACCCTACGGTCAGTAGTATGATATGGTAGTGTTATGTTATCGCACGTGTGATACGGCATATTATCTCACCACACTTGTGAAACAGTATGGCAACGCATCGCATGACAATGGGTACACCCCCCCCCCCATCCTGCCTAACACCCCCCCCTCCCCCCTGCCCGACCCCTGCGCTGATGTCGTACGTTTGCGTGTTCTCGTGGCACCTCCGTGTATACTCCGTCTCGAATGGGAATCGTGGTCAATTATCAAACGACTAAGGCAGAGCAACAAAAGACTACCCCTCCCCCCTGTTCTGCCTGCCCACCCCCCCCCCCCGCCCCCGCGCGACCCTTGCGCTGACCTCGTCCGTTTGCGTATTCTCGTGGAACATCCTTGTGTCGATGGCGGCGGCTACAAGGTTGTTCGCCGCGGTAATGGCATGGATGTCGCCTGTGAGATGGAGGTTGAACTCTTCCATGGGCACAACCTGTTAGGTATCGCGGGGGTGTCAAGCGGGGGGAGTGGCAGGCGATCAAGTAAGCGCTGGGGGGGGGGGGGGGGGGGGGCGGGGGGCGTCCGCTGCTATTCCTGGTGGTGGTGGTGGTGGTGGTGGTGCTATTGGTGGTGTTGGCGGTGAAGCTGGTGTTGCTGCTGTTACTCCCGCCGCGTTGCTGTTGTAGCTTGTGGTGCTGATGATGCTGCATGCTGCTGGTAGTAGCACTTCTGCTGCTAACGCTGCTGCTACTGTTAGCTTACTGCTACTACTACTTCTACTACTACTACGACTAAACACACAACTACTGCTCCTGCTCCTCCCACTCCTACTCAAGCTGTCAACTTATTTTGCCATCGGCACGCCTGGCGCAGCTCTACTCTTACTACTGCTCCTGCTCCCCACTCCTACTCAAGCTGTCAACTTATTTTGCCATCGGCACGCCTGGCGCAGCTCTACTCTTACTACTGCTACTAATACCACCACCACCACCACCACCACCACCACCACCACCACCGCCACCACCACCACCACCACCACCGCCACCACCACCACCACCATCACCACCACCACCACCACCACCACCACCACCCCCACCACCCCTCTTCCTACTGACGGGACAGCTCACTCTACAACCGGCACGCTTGCCTGGCTGTAGCCTCCACCGGCAGCCCCCCCCTTGATGCCAAACGTCGGCCCCTGCGACGGCTGCCGGATGTTGGCGAACGCCTTTTTATTCAGGTGTGCACCTAAAGCCTGGGAGGGGATGGGGGGGAGGGGGAGGGGAGGGTACTAATTTGTCACTTGCCTTAGTCATTTCACCGTGGACCATGCACCCCTCCCGAGGAGGAGGGTGAGCAGCGGACGGAAAAATAACACGCATCTTGTGTTATCTGTTTTCAGAATTCACGTGCGAACCTCCCAAGCGCTACGCGAGGCACGGCACGAGGAGCGGGGGGGCAGGCGTACAGAAATATGACATTACCCGTTTGCGGCGGCGCACCTAAGGCCTACCCGGTAACATAAGACCCCTGAAAAAAACATATATATATATATATTTTTTTTTGGGGGGGGGGTCGGCAGCGACAAGGAAAAAAAGCTGCCCTGAGTCGTCATTTTTTTAAATGGTGGACTGAATTATGCGCTGTATATTGTCCATACCTCGCGCAGATCAGATAGATCAGATAGATAATTCCCACAGTTCACGGTCTAGCTCTTTCAGGGAATATATCAGTATGATCTTTATGATCTGTATGATCTAGCTCATGTTGCCGGGATGGAAGCCAAACAATCTGCATGATCTACTACTAGCGCACGTCTCCTGGGTTAGATCTGCACTATACAGATCCTGCTCAGCATCTCATATCTGCAAGTCAGGGTCTAGATGATCTAGCTCATGATCCATCAGTAGATGACCTGCAGGACGTGTGATATGCTCGGAAGGTGCGTTACACAACAATAACAATACCTTGGTACTTCTGTACGTATATAGGTGTACACCTAATGCCTAGGCGGTGCATAGCACAGGCGCGGGGGGGTGGGGGGTGTCCTCGACACTATGAATGGCCGTAGTGGTGTACTCGATATCATGGCCGTAGTCGTATGATCGCAGACCGTCGCATCCCTTCAACGCCAGGACGGAGCACGTCGAGTTTTCACCGACCAGGCAGACATTGCTTGCACCAAGCACGAAACGCCGTGAGGTGTCTGGCAAGTAGCATGAAGGGTGAGCTGCATCCTGTCCGAGGCGGACTTGCGTATGGAGGACAGCTTCAATGAGTTGATTTAATTTCCGGTGTAGGCATTTCCAGAGAGGGGGGAAACTTGTTTTATTTTGTTTTCCATCCCATTTCAGTCAATGTCTTTGCCCTTCTTTTGTTCTCTCTCCCTCCTATATGTTAGTAGGCGTAACTCAGACCCGAGGGTCACATATTAGAGCAGGCTCTCTCCCCCCCTCATCAATGCGGTTCGTGAGGGTACCATTCCGGTCGGAAATATAAGGAACGCTTGGTATTCATATTAATGCCTAAAAGATCCCTATATTTCCGGCCAGAGGGGTGTACTACTATAATGGGGGCCACAGCAATACATAGTAATACATATTGAAAGTAATACATAGTAATCAGAACCACGATGGACCCAAAACTCAAGCCATCTCCCTATGTATACACGCTGTATTTGGTCCTGATTATTACGTATGCCCACCCGGGATACTACAGTTGGTACATATTGTACGAGCCCAAGTTAAGCCAGCCCGCCCGAGCGAGCATGCGTCACGTGTGCACAAGCGAAAAATGTCGGAATTTTAATAATGGTATCGACTGTAAGCAACGCCCCTCCCCCTTCCCCCTCCCCCCCTCCCCCCTCCCCCCTCCCCCCTTCCCCCTCCCCCCTCCTACCTCTCTCCAACTACCCTTTCCTTTCTCCTTCTCCTCCAATTCTCACCCGTGAACTGTACTAACCCCCCCCCCCCCCCCCCCCCCCCCCCCCTCCCCCAACCCTCAATCTCACACGCGTACTTGACATTTGCTCCAATTTGAACTTTTCGTAAATTTCAGAGTTTCAGAATTTCAGAATTTCGTAAATTTGGAAATTTCGTAAATGTGGAAATTTCGAACAATTCGTAAATTTCGGAATTTCGGAAAAATCGGGAAAAAAACGAAAAAAAAGTTCGAAAATTCGGAAATAGTAAGTTTTCTATTTTTTTACTTTTTTTTTTCACTTGTTCACCTGGGTCAGGCCGACGGTTGTGGTGCTCTTTCCCTCTCCCAAAGGCGTCGGGTTTATGCCGGTTACCACCACATAGTTACCGTTGGGGGAGCTCTCCAAGCGGCGGCAGACATCTAGGGAAACCTGTGGCATTTTTTAGTAGGGAAGGAAGGAGGGGGATGCAGGGGGGGGGGGGATTTCGGACCTTATTTCTTTCAATGCTGAATGTTAGGTTAAGTCGCTGGGGACGGGGAGGGGAGGGAAGGAGGAGAGGGGGGTGGCGGGGGATGGCGGGGGGGGATACTGGATAGGAGAGATGTACTCGATCTCATGCATGACCGTAGTCTTATGACCATAGACCCTCGCATTCCTACGATGCCGGGACGGAGCACGTCGGATTTTCACCGACCAGGCCGACATTGCCTGCACCAAGCGGGGGGCAGGGGGGGGGGGCGTGCTCAGTTGTTGCGTTAGTCATAGACCAATGACCACGCATGCATTCCTTTCGAGGGGATAAGGGGAGGGGGGGGGTGTACTCGCGTCATCCATGGCCCACATCCCTACAATGGCGGGATGGAGCAAGTCTCCAACCAGGCTCACCAGGTGGACATTGCTTGCTTGCACCAAGCGAGAAGCATGCGCCTTGAGGTACATCAACAGGGACTTGATTTTATTTTTGTTCTAGCTCTGTGGCTTTTAGTATACCGGTAGTATAATACAGTACACTCCACACAAATATCGTATACCTGGTACCTGGTACGTACCTGGAACGAGCAGGTTTTAGAAACCCCATTAGATAATATATACCTGGTACCTGGTACAAACCAAAAGTGTACCAGGGGTATGTGTTTTAGTGATCACATACATCATATGGATTTCAGTATCAACATACTAAAATACCATGAACTATTTGCGTATAGGTTTCAGTGTGCTATTCCAAAAGCCATTTAAGCTGACTAATTTATTATCATTTGCCTATTGATCAAACAACCATGATATAAAATAATCAACCAAAAAGGGATAAAAAAAACAAAATAATCAAATAATTAAATCAAGTAGCCCTTCTCTTGGTTGTGCGGTCGCCCCGGTGGTTCAAGTGGTTAACCTCGAATTCTACTTGTTTGAGTCCTGGGTTCGAGCCCTATTAATAGGAGGGTCGGACTTTGACTTTATTTGCAAAAAAAAAAAAAAAAAAAGGGATTCAATTGTTGAGAGCGCCTTGCAGCGTGGGTAGGCACAATTCAATGCGAGTCGACGAGGGAAGAAAAGGCTGAAATCTTCTCGCGATAAAAATGAAGGCACGTACCTTAGCGGGAAGGGGGTAGAAGAGCCTGCTATGTGACCCCGGATCTGAGTTACGAGTTGGAAGGAGAGAGAGGGAAGAAGATGTGCGAAGATAATGAATGGGAGGGAAAAAAAAAAAAAAAAAAAAAACAACTGGCAAACGCTGGTTGACTGCAACAAAAAGGAGCTCACAAAAAGCTTGGCAGAGCGAGCCAGCGGCCAGCGCTTGTTGACAACCAAAAAAGAACAAAAGCTCGGGAGACAGCGGCCGTACGTTGCAGGCAAGCGAGTCTTGAGACTCACAGCTCACAGCAGAAGAGACTACTGCTGGGTATTACTGCTGCAGGTACAGAGTACGCACGAGTGTTATACTGCTGTACGTACGTACCAGGTACTATCAACCCTTTTAGCACCGCACCCCCATATGTGGGGACAAAGCACTCTAACTATCAGTGGTTTGTCCCCCAAACGGGACTGGGGCCCTAAAAGGGTTCCGTACGATAGTACTGGTAATAGTACCAACAGCGGTATCGTACACCCCTCGTACAGCGGGATAGAGTGACCACGCAGTCGGCAAGCAATCGTATGACAGCAGACCAGAACTGTGCAGATGCGCCCCATGGCTCGCTACTCGCCCGTAAGATGTACCAGGTACGCGCGTAGACTATATAATGCAAGCACTTCGAAGTACGTACTGGTGTACGTTCGCACAATCTTGTCATGATGCATACCCAGCAACGCACCCTGTTCTATACGTACCCTTCTGGTAGGCTTCAGACTGTACTATTAATATACCTGGTACGTACAAAGGTACACAGCAGTAAATTACACGCAATCCGTTCGACCTCAATCTGTTCGAGACTTCACCTTCGCCTTGAAGCGACCATAGGGCTCCAGCTCCGACTCCAGAATGCCGCAACCCTCGGCGACCTTGGCAATGTGAGGCAGCGAGCCCTCGAGCGCCTGGGATATCTCTATGTCACTCGGCACTGGGCTCGAAAGCTGGTCGCTCGTAAGCTTTGACATAATCCCTCGTGCAGCAGCAGCAGCAGCAGTAGCAGCCTTGACGTTGACTTGTCGAGCTATCGCCAGAACCGAGAGGCAAGCTGCGGGTCTGCGTTGAGGCAGCGACAGGATCCTTGAAACGCGAATGGTGCACTTAAGGAGATGCAGCAGCAGCTGTGCTAAGGGTGCACGCGATTCCTAAGCTTACTATCGTCACAGGGCGCTGGGTGTACCGCTGCTGGTGTGCTGCTGTTGCTGGTGCTGCTGGGTATGCGGCGGATCATGCAGGCAAAAACATGTATCAAGGGATTGAAACCGGGGACCGGGGAGAGAAACCGTTTTTTTTTCGGTCGACAACTCGCCATTTTTTGCACCTGCTACCTGCTACTCGTACAGCAGTACAAAAAACGAGTAAGACGCTGCTGCTGTTGTTGTTGTCGTTGTGTTGTTGTTGCTTGTGCTGTATCGCTATTAATAGTAGTTTTTTTTTTAGGCACACAACGACCCCCGGCATTGCATCGCGTCCGTGCGCCGTAGCTTGATGTACCTGGTATACGACAAGCTCTCTCTACTACTACCGCTGTTCTATCTTGTTTCCGCTCAAGTACCTGGTATGGCTTGAACAAACAGATAGATCATCATGCAGATCACAAAACACACGTGCAGCAGCAGTGCACACCCCGGACAGATCATCATGATATATCTATCTGCAGATAGATGATCTAGTTTCTCACCTACCGTTGTGAAAGTTCGTTCAGGATGTGCATACACACTATAGTGTGCAGATCCAACCCTAGATCCTGCAGATTATTCGGCTACATACAGGCAAAACATGATGAGCTACTACTTACTGTAGATCATTCATGCAGATCATACGTACGTGCAGATCAGGAATTTCACGTACAGATCATATACGTACAGATCAGGAATCCCACTACCACTGCTGTCAGTTACGTACTGCTGGTAGATCTCAGGTAGAAATTGCTGAGAGATATGTCCGAGGTGCGAACCAGTGACAAAATCTTCCTCCTCCCCGGAAGATCTACTACCACTATAAATATTAATACTGTATGTTTGTAGATCGATCGGGAAATGGCTGGATGGTTCTGATTTGTAAACGTGTGGACGAGGTACAAAGGTGTATACCACGGTGGTAGTATAAGACAGCAGCAACTTCACATTATGGCCTCTTGCGCGGATCAGTACGTACGGTACAGCAACAAACAGCAGTATTGTGTGATGTATCACGTACACAGCTGTATAGCTGTCTTCCCGCATGTTGTCCCATCCATATATATATATATTTTTTTTTAATTTTTTTTCACGATAGAATGGACAGCGGGTTTTTGGTAGATAGATGCTTCTTCGGGGGGGGGTGGTCGTTTTTTGGTGGACGAGATGGAGGGATGTTGGTTGTAGTACAGAGTAGTCTTCATGAGCGTCACATCAGTTCTGATTTGTCGTAGGATACTGCCGCGCTTTTGTTCTGGAGAGTTCTTCACTTTCTGTTTTTAATAGTCGTTTATTAGAACAACACTACACATTGTCGGATGGCAAAATAAATACCAGGTAATATGTTTGATCCTATTAGCTATGGTCCCCCGCAATAATAATAGTAAAAAAAGCGAAAGATACAGGTTTTTGTCTGTACCGTATAATAGGTAGGTCCTATTTACTATGCCCCCCCGCAATAATAGCAGAATACCAAAAAAATGTTTGGAATGCTACAACGACAGCAGTAACTATAAATACTACGAGTACCTGTGCTGTAGAACTTCAGTACATACAGTATAGTGAGTAGCATCCACCTACCTGCTGTGCAAGGCCACAGCAAGCAATAATGAGCAGAACGGAATGCAATACAACCATGATGACCCGGCCGTTTTGTCTGCTCGGTGTGCCCCCATTCAACACACCCTGCAAAACTAAGTTTTACTAACTGTTGATGTTATCAATACTAATAATACAAATACTGCGCGGGAACGTCATAAATATCATTATTATTGTGCTCGCCATCCGACAATGTTGTCGTGTTGTGCTACGAAAGACTAAGGAACAGAAAGTGAAGCGTTAATAATATTAATATTAATAGTAAGTACTTAGAACCTACAGCAAAGAAGTGGCGCGTATGAACATAGATAGGGAGGTATACTGCTGTATGCACAAATCACTATTATTATTGACAACATGGTTTTGGGTCCATGGTGGATTTTGACCACTCATGGTCCCCCGTAACATAATGTCTCGCAGAAGGATATTTGTGACTGTCGTCAACTCGATTGTGTGCGTTGTTGGATCCCGGTTGGTCGGTCGTTCGGTCGTTCGTTCGGTCGGTCGGTCCACCCATATCGAAAGGAGTCTCTTTTTCGTTGGACGGCGTTCTAAATAAGAAACTCGCGTTCGTTCGTAAAAATATGCTGTTGAAGTATTGCGCCGCTGAAGTAGTACGTGCGGGCATACCACTCATAGCCAAAACTATTCATGCACGAAAAAGTCCCATGCGGGTTTTTCTGGTCTCGCGTCCGTGATTGATTGCCTTACTACTTACTGGCCGGCGTCGCACCATTAGTACCGTCACTACGTACTTATTTGCACCAGTTAAGATTATGTTTGGAATCTGAGCAATCTCAAGGCGAGCTGTTTCAGTATTGCATATATATGTAGTGTTGCCAGGAATGTACCCGTCTCGTACTCTCTGTTGCTGCTTGTGAGACTGGTACTTGCCTTACCACAGGTGCAGTATATCATGCCGTGATGATTAAACTATGATGACGATGATATATATATATATATATATGCTCTCACGTTATTAGTGGTCACATAAATAGCATAGTAGATATCATGACCCTTAACTCTTAGCAGCCGTGGTCGCAAAAACAGGCTAAAACCACCATTGTCCTTGTTGGCATGACAAAGTTGGTGCTGTACTGCTGTCGACTTTACTTGTGCGATATGGCCACCGTCGAGCTCGTTTGGGAGGCAACCGGTTTGGTTGGGACCCACAGGTAGATGTGGCTGACGTGTGACGCGCTTCCCACAAAAAACGAAACAAAACAAACACACAAACAGTGGACGAAACGCAAGAAAGCGGCACGGGCAAAGGAAATCACACCGACCCCTGGCGTGGGGTGATTTCTTGGGCTCAACCCCGCCGCTGCCCTGCAATCAACGATACCATCAATCGATAAAAAACAAGAACGAAAAAAACGAAAAAAACAAAATGACAAATACGAGCAGTGGTCGTACGGAAGCTGCGATCGCGGAACTTAATACCCCGATACACCCACTCTCTCGAGGGCGTCACCCCCAATATCTCTCTCTGGCACAACCAAGAACGACTGGAAATAAGAAAACGAAACAAAACAAAAGCAAAAAATATGTACCAGAAACAGATAAACCCCGCCCCGAACGTGTTCTTTCTCTGGCATGGCCGGTGGGCGCACGGACCGAAACAGTCGTAAGCGATTAGGGCAGGGAAGACGTACGCGACCGACTTCTGTCTGGGCCCTGTCAACCGCAAAAAAAGCGAGCTTCCGATGCCAAACCCAGGGAAGACTTCTCGCCTCATCCCATGACGTCAAAACGACCAACCTTTTGCTGCAGCAGCAAGCATCAAGTTTTCATCGACACAGAGAAGCATTCGTACGTAGCATCAAGAATGAGAACAATAAACAAAACAACGGAAACGAAACGAATCACGTCAACGATTCCTCGGCCTTACGCAAAACAAATCGGGTCGCCTTATTTCGCCAACGAACGGGTGTCACAAGCCCAGAAACACTGGTGGGGGGGGGGGGGTGATTCTCAACAAGAACAACCCCTAGTCCTTTTATTTTCCGAAATTCGGTGTCTCTCCCCTTCTGAAAGCTCTCAAGCCTGTGTTTCGTAGCGTACATATTCTGGGGTATCCGAGAACAAAGCATTTTTTTTTTGTTAATACTGTGGTAGGTACCGGGGCACCCTCAGAGCATACCAAGGCATGTATACCCTATTGAGCACACCCCTAACAGCTTGTAGGTACCGGAATAAAGGTTCGCGGGGGGAGCGTAAACGCATCGTTTTTGGCAACGCTTCCACCTCGATATAACTCCCAGCCCCTGTTTTTCGAAAGCCGCAAATAGTGTCCCCTCTTCAGAAACCGGCACCGAAGGGTAAGGGCTATAAACCCGAACCCCCTTTCCTTAATAAAGTTTCCCCATCCTTGCTCCGTCTCGAAAAGGTGTGCGTGGTCAACGGTCGAATGACTAAAGCAAGCAAAAAATGAGCACGCCGCCCTTGTCTGAAGAGGTCTCAAAAGCCGGAGTAGGGGTTGGCTGGGCGCGTGAACACATTGTCCGGCAACGCCTCCGCCTCGTTCGCAACTCCGAGCCATCTCCTCCTCTGCCTGCGCCGGGACGTGGTGACCATCCCCCACGCGGCCAGGGCGACAAGAGCGCCACCTCCGATTAGGAACATTACCACCCTGCCCCCGCTGCCGCTTTCGCTGCTGTCGCCGCTGCTGCTGCTGCCGCCGACGCCGGTGTCATCGCCGGCTCTACCCTCACTGTCGGTTACGTCTGTCAACCGGGAGCGGGAGGAGAGCAGAGGACATTCAAGGTTGGGAATAGGTTAGGGGTAGAGGTAGGGGTAGGGGTAGGGGTAGGGGTAGGGGTAGGGGTAGGGGTGGGGGTGGGGTTAGGGTTAGTGTTGAGGGTTAGAGACAGGGTTTGAGTTGAAAGTTAGGGTAAGAGTTAGGGCATAAGGGGTAGGGGGGGGGGGGCGTACTCATTTGTTGCTTGCCTTAGCAATTTGACCATTGACCACACATCCCTTTCATAACGGAGCAAGGGTAGGGGGGGGGGGGGGTGCTCGATATCATGCATGGCCGTAGTCGTATGACAATAGACTCTCGCCTACCTGCAATGCCGGGACGAAGCACGTCGGGTAGGGGAGGGGGGTGTAACCATTATCATGCTTGGCCGTAGTCGTATGATCGTAGACCCTCGCAGCCCTATAATGCCAGGACGGAGCACGTCGGGGTTTCACCGACCAGGCAGATTTTGCTTGCATTGAAGCGCGAAGCACCGTGAGGTGTCCGGCAAGTTGCATGAAGGTTGAGCTGCATCTTACTAAGAACCACTTTTGAGGCGGATTTTCTTGCATATGGATGACAGCGTCGATGGTTTTTATTTCTGGTGTGGCCGCTTCTAGAGATAGCAATGGTTTTACTATGTAACTGTCTTGTGGGCGCCTTGCGATGCACACACTACGTGATACGATCATCTCCCATGTGCGGAGTTACAGTTCTTCCTGCACAAATGATCTAACTCGACCACCAGCCATGGTGACCGCTAAAAAAGCGGTACCTTGGTTGTCTATCTAGCTCACGCAGTGAGAGACGTGTTTTACAGTGTCGTCGCCAATCTACGTCAGTCGAACCTATCTAGATACCAGGCATAATATAATATAGGGGGGGGTGTACTCGATAGGAGAGATGTGCTCGATCTCATGCATGGCCGTAGTCGTTGGTATGACCATAGACCCTCGCACCCCTGCAATGACGGAGCATGTCGGGTTTTCACCGACCAGGCAGACATTGTTTGCCACAAGCGCGAAGCGCCTTGAGGTGTCTGGCGAGTCGCATGAAGGGTGAGCTGCATCCTACTAAGAACTGCTTTTGAGGCGTTTTTTTCATATGGATGACAACTTCGGTGAATACATGTGGCCTAATAAGAACCGCTTGAGAGGCGGACTTGCATATGGATGACAGCTTCAATGAGATTAATTTAATTTCCGGTGTAGGCACTACCAGAGACAGCAATGGGAGTACTATGTAACTACCGCTTGGGTGCCTTACCTTGAACACTACGTAATGCGATCAATTCCCTTGTGCGGAGTAAATAATCTTTACCTCGCACAAATGATCTAACTCGACAGGGGAGGGGGTGCATCTTCGTGATTTTTGATCATCCCGACAAAAACTAGATGCTTTTGAAGGAAAAAGCGGGCGCGGAAGGAAAAATTTCGGGGGGATCCAACAGAAACGCCTCATTGCCGAATTGGGGTCCGACGGACCGCACTGATCGAGGTCCGACTAGCCTTGCCGAATCGGGGACCGATCGACCTTGCCGAGTCGGTGCCCGACCATATAAGCCGATTTTATTTCACCCTCAACGCCGTCACGGAAGCCGACGTCGCCGTTAACCTTAACGAATCGGAGTCTGAACGACCTAACCGAATCGAGGTCCAACCGACCTTTGCGGGGTCCGAACGGCCATACCGAATCGGAGTCCGACCGGCCATGACGAATCGGCGTCCGATCGACCTTGCCGAGTCGTGACCCGACCGGTATACCGATTTTTTTCACCTTTAACGCCGTCGCCAATGCCAGCGTTGCTGCTGACCTTACCGAATTGGGGTCCGACCGACCTTACCGAAAACGGGTTCCGACCAATCTTATCGCATAAGGGTCTGAATAGCACAATCGAAGCGGCATCCGAAATGCCTTACCGAATGAAATGACCGATACAAAAATATCAAGTAAAACACCTTCAACTCCACCGTCGCCAACACATTGGCGTCGCCGTTGATCTTACCGAATCGGGGTCGCCAGGCATTACCGAAACAGTGTCCGACCGACCTTAACGAATCGGGTTCCAACCGATATAGATTTTTTTTTTTAATTCACCTTCAACGCCGCCGTCACCAACACCAACATTTATCAGGGTTGCCGTTGACCTTACCGAATCGCAGTTCGACTCTCACTACCGAATCGGAGTCCGACCAACCCTACCGATGAGGGGCATATGATCCACATATAACCGATTTTATTGTTCACCTTCAACGCCACCGTCGCTGACACCACCAGCGTCGTCGTCCGAAGAGCTGATGAACGCGACGAACACGCTGCAATCGTTGTCATTGTAGTCCCCAGCGTCGTAGACGCAGGCGCTTACCTCGCCCGATCGCCTCAAGTCCCAGCCCATCGAAGCCCAGTCCATCTCGACATCTAGGTGCGCCATCCTCGTGTTCTGCACGTTCTGCTCAAACGGCAAAGAGGGAGGTCAGGGTAGGGTAGGTGGGTGGGTAGGTGGGTGGGTGGGTGGGTGGGAGGGTTGGAGAGGGGTGTGTGTGTGAGCGCCCGGGCGGGGGGGGGGGGGGGTACGCATTCTCATACATCAACGTAGTCGTATGACCATAGACCCTTGCATCCCTACAATGCCGCGACGGAGCACGTCGGGTTTTCACCGATCACGCAGACATTGCTTGTACCAAGCGCGAAGCGCCTTGAGGTGTCCGGCGAGTCGCAGTAAGGGTGAGCAGCATCCTACTAAGAACCGCTTTCGAGGCGTTTTTTTATATGGATGACAACTTCGATGAATACATGCGGCCGATGACCTGGGGATGGAATGTTGATGAGAAACAGGATATACAGCTAATATGAAATGATGTGGGGAATGGAAATTGGAAAACGGCTGGCAGCTGGCAGAGAAGCGTATGAGGGATACTGCTGATTTACGGAAGGATATCCGGTTTATATTGGAATGGTATCTACGCTATATTGTCGGAAGGCAAGCATAATAATAGCACTAGATTTAATTTCTCTATTAATAGTGTGGCCACTTCCAGCGTGGGAGCGGGGGGGAGGGGGTGTCAGGAAATTTGTAACGCAAGAACAACTCAATATTATTTTGGGGTTTGTACTGGGCTAAAATGACAGCTACTTATGAAACCGCCAGCGCAGGCGGCGTGGACCTATGAATATACTTTGTTTGACCACCAACCGAACGTCTGCTCAGAGCCAGCTGCAGCATGCTCTGCTGGTGCCGTTCTGATAGGTTATGAGCCTGAGCAAATGCCTAAGGTGAGGTGTAAACAGGCACGCTTTCGACAGTGCCCGCATAATCCGACTCCAGAGAAGCCACAACCCCAACCGTTCGCTTTCACCGTCTTCCAGCCCCCTCCCGGTATGAAACGGTTTCCGTCGTAGAGTTACCCCCCGTGTCCATATATCACCAGCGTGTAGATCCGAAGACCGTGAAAGCAAACGGTTGTGGATGTGTCTATTCTGGAGGCAGAGCATTCATGTGGCACTGTCGGAAGCGTGTCTGACAATAACTCACCTCATGAACTAACGTATGTGCTCAAAACGATATGTGGTGTTGAGCAAAGAGAGGCGAGCGGTGTGCTTGGATATGAAACCGCTACGGCAGGTAGCTTGGACGTCTGTGTTTATACCCTTCAGAACAAACATTCAAATTTCAAGCAGTTTGTCCCCAAAACGGGACTGCGGTACTAAACGAGTTAATACATTTATTCACGTCGGGGTTTTAGTAGGGCCGTGACTTCGCTGACTACAGGTCGCCGACCACTTATTAGGGCCGTTGTTGTCGCAGAGATTTCCACCAGAATTTCCATGTTTGTGAAATAATTTCCATACTTCCATATTTGTGAAATACTTTCAAAATGTGTAAATTGTAACACAGGCCAAATTGTCAGGAAAGCTAAATTTACGAACTTGAAAATGATTTCTCAAATATGAGAAGAACCTCTCCAATGACAGCAGCCCGAAAAAAACACCCGTAGTTGGCTAGAAATCGCAGTTACCCAGTTACGTGCCTTAGTTTCTGCAGGACTGTGAGATAGCTGACTATAAGTCGCTGACTAGCTACTAGTTGACTGACTATAGGTCGCCGACAAGCTATTAGTTGGTTCGATAGTTGGTTCGATAGTTGGCTGACCATAACCGCCGACTAGTTCCGTAGACGGTTGACTGTAAATCGCCGGCTCGCCATTAGTTGGCTAGCATTTCAGTTGTTAATAGTTGCGCGTGGTTATTTTGTAGAGTTCTGCGTATTTGTGTCGGATTGGCACATATGTGGCGCGACGCGTCTTCGATCGTGTCTGGAAGACATTCAATCATGCTTTAAATGCGTTTATTCCTTCCTACAAGGCGTTATCTCATGCCTTGAAGGTATTCCTCTATGTCTATATAGAAGGAGCTTGTTCACGCCAAGAAGGCGTTCGTTCACACCTCTGTGGAAGGCTTTCATTCATGTCTAGAAGAGGTTCATCCACGCCCAGAAAACTTTTATTCACGCCTTCAAGATGTTCATTCATGCCTGGGAGGTGTTCATTCATGCCTAGAAAGCGCTCCCTCATGCTTGGAAGGTGTTCAGTCATGCCTAGAATGGGTATATTCACGCCGAGAAGGCGCTCGTTCGTGACTTTATAAAAGGCGTTCGTTAGTGTCCAGAACGCTTTCATCCCATTATTGCTCAGGGTCTGCCGCCGGAGAGTCGCCGTGCGGGGAAGAGGAGGGGGAAGAGGAGGAGGAGAGTGTTATTTCAGGGGGCGGTTCGGAGTTCAGTTTAGGATTTTGTTCTGGTTTGGGGTTTCAGTCGCCGCCCCAGACCGGTTTCCCTCAGGCGGGTTGCCGCGCAAGGAAGAGGAGGATGACGAGGAGGAGAAGGAGAACCGGGAGGAAGAGTTGGAAGGGGAGGACAGAAGGCGTTCATCCATGCCCAGAAGGCGTTGTTTTATGCCTAGAAGCGTCCATTCATGCCTTGGAAGGCGCGCTCATTTATGTTTATGTGGAAGGCGCCCATTCATGCCCACTTGGTATATGGAAGGCAGTTATTCATGTACTCATGATATAAAAAGGCGCTCAATCATGCCTAGGAGCCGTTCATTCATGCCCACCTGGAGCAAGGGCAGCTCCACCCACGCCGCCGGGTCGGACTGCTTGGCGGTGAGCCAGATGTCCACAAGCTCGGAGGTGTCCTCCGTCCCTCCCGCCCCTCCGCCGTCCGCCCAAGTGACCGAGAAAGAGAGGGACGAGCCGTTCTGGTCGACGCGAGGAACGCGCACGTTGCTGATGCCTTCGCCCGCGCTGGCGTATGGGGCTTCCGCGGAGGGGACGATCCCGAGCCCCTGAGAGTTGAAGAAGAAAAACGTGGGTTACACAATATTAACAGCGATACACATACATACACTCCCTGGGTTCCGGGTTCCGTAACTTGAGATCTCTTCACCCTCAACAAAGAATTTGTATTTATCCTGCATGAGATCAAGTAAAACTCGTACGAGTATTGCGGAGGAAAACAGAAATCAGGACCGAATAAGCTTAATAAAAATACCAGAATATATATATATGTTTTTGTATGTGTGGTGGGTCCTGATTACTGTTACTATGGTCCCGCGTGATAGTAAAGTATCACACACAGCTTGCAGCTGATGAGTTCCTACGAGATCCTAGACCTCACAGCTGATGTGTGTGTTTTAAATCACTCTCGGCAGTGGCATAAGCAGTGGCAGCGCGGAGGTGGATGTGGCATAGTGGCGGTTGCAGCGGTGGCAGTCGGCATTGGCGGTGAATGGCACAAGCACCACTGACCCGTAGCATGGAGTTTTTTTTGCCCAAACGTGTCATCGATTCGGTGGGAAAGGGCGTCATTTATCGCGCGCTGTTAGCAATTTGAAACAAACAAAACGCCTTCTTGCCAAGCCCCGATTTTGCTTTCGATTTCGTGCTACCTTGAGGAAGGTTGCACCGCGCATCAAGAGACGGAGCAATACGATTGGTTGGGGACGCATGCAGGGACATATTAATAAACGTCTCAAGTACTGACTGTGCCACGGTTGTGTGGCTCGTAACCTCGTCGTGTGTTATTACGGGGGGCCATAGTTAACAGGGACCTATGGCATACATAAAAACCTACCAGGTATATGTTAAACATTTTTTACTAACAATATTTGGTCCTGTTAATTATGGCCCCCCGTAAAAAGTGCAACGCTCTTTAGCAGCTCCCACAACGTATTATCTAGAGCTAATGCACGAGCTTTTGCCAGAGATGAGCCCACCGCTTAGCAAAACATTGTCTGCTTAAAAAGCGAGCATTTGCCGTCCATGTTCTTACCTCAGCGCACGCATTGTCGAACGCATCGCTGCTGTTGTAGATGCACACACTCGCCTCCCCGCTAACGGTGTTGTCCCAAGACCCACGTGCCGCCCAAGCATCGCCCGCTTCGATCCACAGCGAACCGGTGTTCTCTACGCCCTGAGAAACGACAATAAGAAACACGCCAGACAAAAGAAAGGGTTTGCGATGTGCGGTGGGTGTGTGGTGCGTGGCAGTGAGTGATGAGAGGAGGGTACCGCACTACTAGCGCCAGAAGAGGGTACGCAATTTTTCCGTGAGTGGTGCATGGAGCAGAACGTCTTTCGGTGAAACTCGCAGCTTCAAACCCTTACAGCAGCGCAGGCGCAATCCGACGAGAGCAGACAAGGCAAGAAAACGGCTGAAGCCTTCTCGCGATACAAAAGCAAGGCACGAACCGTGAGAGTGGGGAGGGAGGAGGAGAGCCTGCTACGTGACCTCGAATCTGAGTTACGATTACACAGCAGTAGGAGGGAGAGAAAAAAAAGGGCAAAGAGAATGAATGGGATGGGGAAAAAACAAACCCGGCGTGGTCGAGCTTTGACACATGGTTCACTCAAACCATCTCATTACAGGCCAATTCTGAGAAGTTTTCCAGGCGGTCGGGATAAGAGCCAGGCCTTGTCCACTGTTTTTTTCTTCCAATTTTTCATTTTTTAAAAAATCTTTCAAGACCTTTTCCTTTTTTCTTTTTTGTCAGTAGCCCTTGCTGGCAATTTTGGATTTTTGGAAACTGGAAGAAAAAAGTGGCGAATAGGGCGTTTACCTCAATCATTTTGTCGACGTCGGGCCAAGTTGTTGACCCAGCTCGGTCCTTGGGTACACACAAGCTACTGTAGTATGCGGAAGGCCTACACCAACTATATCCGTATATGCATTGCAGCAGTACCTTTTTTTCTATCGCGTTGTCTTGATGCCCTCCCCTCCCACTGACTGCGTTTGTATGTGCGTGTAACTGCGCAGCCTTCGGTTGATATGTACCATCCCCTGTTGCTGCTACTTGCCGCTGCAGCTGCCCCTTGAGCGGCTTCAGCACCTTGCATTATGTTTCAAACATTATACAGCCGAACACTGTCGAATGTGCTGCTGCTGCTGCTGCTGCTGCTGCTGCAACTAACTGCGGCCGCGGCGGCCTCGGCCATTTTCGTACTCGCACGTACTGGTAGAGCCGCCTTTGAGTGAATCATACCTGTGTGTCCGGCTTGAAGATTCGCCTGCAGACCAAAGTGGTTCGACTTCTATACGTGTACCAGGTACATATGCAGCAACGAGTGCGTGGTGTATCCGACTCCACAATTGCAGTATTACGGGGGACCATAGTAGGTAGGACCTACGGTACAGGCCAAAACCTACGTATATACCTACTTTTACGAACAATATTTGGTCCTAGTTACTATGGCCCCCCGTGATATTACGGGGGACCATAGTTAATAGGACCTGTGGTACACATAAAAACCTATATATTTAACCATTTCTAGTAACAATATTTGGTCCTACTAACTATGGTCCCCCGTAATAGTGCTTATTGGGCATATTGCCAAAAAGCTGTCGGCCGTCCGCCAGCGATGGCTAGGAGTACGTGGCGAGCGGCATTTGCAGAGCAAACCTGGTCGCGTATCCCACCCCGTGCCCTATTTCGTTGTGCAATGTTTGCCGCACTGAAGTGCGCCATGAACTGACATTGGGCAGCTGGGCGGTCGCTCCGTGGAACATCGTAGTTCGAAGGTCATACGGGACGCTCGATTCCACGCAGTAAATAAATGTGTGAATCTCCCAAGCGATCGTCGACGTCGGGCACAGGGATCTATCACGTGCTCGATAAGTTAAATCAATCACAACTGGATTCACACATGAATACCAGGTATACTTTTGAGTGCGTACACGCATGTTGATACTACGAGTATGGAGGGCTACTGCATTACGTGCGAAGAAAATGAGCGTACAGCAGCGCTATGCATAACAGTACAGTACTACTGTAGTTCCGCCCCGTCGACCTACAGTAAGACACTACTGACATGATCATGCCACACGACACCGTATCAGCCAAAAAATGCATACTCGCCCGCTACGAGACTGCTGCCGTAAACGTGTACGTCGTACATTGTTGTATGTTGTACTCGAAGCAGAAATGTTTTTCATGAAAACGAAATCACCACTCGTACTCATACCCCAGCTGTGAACCTTTGAGCAGTGGGTTCTCCTTCGAGGTGGCTGTCTACTGCCTACCAGGCACCTGGTAGTGCTGTACCAACCAACCTGCACAAGGATGGTTTCCATCCACGATGAAGGGTTCGGCTGCCGGGTCAGCAACCAGACGTCCACTTTATCCGACGAGCTAGTAGAGCCAGTAGAGGCAGCAGCAGCCGAAGCAGAGTTTTCAGAGTCGCCCCCCCCTCCTCCTCCTCCTCCTCCTCCAGCTGTCTCCCACGAAACTCGGAAGGATAGCTCAAGGGCAGACTGATCGAAGCTGGAGATTTCGACGTCCGAGAAGATTGCATCCGACCCAGATCCGGCGAAGCAGAACAGGAGAGCGGAGACTGAAGCTCCAAAGAACCCCCAACGCACGTTCATTGAACTGCCACCACCACCGCCACCGCCGCCGTGCTTCGTAACCATCGTCCGTCGTCTATACCACGCGAACGCTCGAAGATTTTTGCTCGCTGGAGTGCTCTACCCCGAAAAAAGACAGGTGCTTGTGTTTGTGACTAGGATACAGCGGAGCACACAGGAAATCCAGATAGAGCAGACGTTTGGTTTTTGAGAGAAACCAATGTCTTCGAGCTGCTCGGGGTTCATATGCGTCTGCTGTGCGCTTCCGTTGCACCATCTCTCCATGAGCATGGGTCGAGATCAAGGTCAAGATTAAAAGATACGTAATACTCCGGCATAAAATGACATCGATATCCCAATCTACCTGCGTCGAACCGTAACATAAAATCGTCCGTTTCGGATATTTTCCCGTTGTGGAAGCGCGAAGGGGAACAAAAAAGTGCGCCGGGTTACCGGATGACGGGTCAACCGGCCAGCAGCAAATATAATAACAGCACGCGTTGCACGTGTAAGGCTGCTGCTCCTGTAGACTGGACTGTCAGTATATACTGCTGTAGACTGCTTGCTGTAGACTGGAGTTGTCGTCCGTAGACTGCAGGCTGCTCGTCTGCGTCTGCTCGTATCATACAGCCGTAGGATACCGTCCGTATCTTCGTAGATTCTTCGTGTCTCATGTGTCATCGTGCGCGGGGCGGCAGGATATAGTCGCTGCAGACTACGAGCACGGGACCAAGACCAGGTACACGTACATCGACGCTGGGAAATCTAGATCAGCCCGAGAGACAGATTAGATGGTGAAAAGCACCACCTACGACAACAGCATATATATAGCGTACGCTGGATCGAACACGGCGCAGCCAGAACACACCGTACACCGCTCCCATAGGAGCAGCGTGTGCCGGATCGAACACCGCACCACACCGGCGAATCCGGAACACACCACACGCTCAAGATCATCGCATACTCCCTGCATCGGTACCACACACCACGCACACACATGCTCCTCGGCAGCGGAAGCCGTTCCTCTGTCGGGCCGGGGATGCGCGGCCGCAGACGAAACCACCACCACCGGGATGCTGCGGCGGGCATCGGCGGCTTCGGATGGCGTACGACACTACTAACTGGTGACGACCCCTCTCCACCAGGGATACGTGTGCATTGCTTTTCTCCCCCCATGGAACCGCGCAGCATCAGCAGCAGCAATACAGCACAGCTTTCCCCACCCCCCCCCCGTCATCCTCCTCCTCGTTCCCCTCTGCCCCCCTCCCCTGCCCCTCCTTCTCCTCCTCCGCCTCCTCCCCCCCTTCCTCGCTATACGAGCCGTTGCGGAAGATCTACGCACCGCGACGTAACTTGCTACAGCAATATCGACAGCACCGGGAGCACGACGACCGTTGCCGCGAGCGTCGGGTTCGTCCCCCTCGCTCGTGACACCTACTACTGCCACAAACACCGAGGACACCCGTCACACGCTGCCCCGGTAGTAACGAAAGGAACCGAGCCCACGGCTGATGAAGTAGGAGGTCGGTCATCACCCGCGGCCGTCGCCGCCGCCGCCGCGGAGCAATCGATCTGGGATGAATACGAGTACGAGGAGTATGGTGGCGGTGATAAAATTACGGTCATACCCAGCAGGCAAACCCTACGGGTACGAGAGAGTGTGAGTGCATTTGCAATGCTGTCGAGGGAACCAGCTTTATTGGGAGAGGCGTCGAGGCGGCGGCGATCGAGACCGTCGTCCTGGAAGGAGGCTTGGGAGCAGGCGACGGCTGCATCGGCGTCATCAGCGTTGGCCGCAAAAATCAACAAAAGGTACGTGAAGTAAGTGTGTGCAAATTTTCACCTCTACTCTGCGGCATTACAGGCCGGATTTCCTATTTGAGAACGGAGGCGTTGTACGCGAACTTTAGTATAATGATCCCCGACTGAATTGATATCTTGCATATCTCCGCCCGCTTTTCTTTTTCGCTCGATGTTCTGTACTGCATACACATTTCTTGTTCTTTCACTCTGGAGAATCATCATCGGTCGACGCCATACGCCTTTTGTATCGTTTTTCTGGTATGTATTTTTTTCTCTTCATTTTTCACGTAAGATTCTATTTAACCATTTTGTTCCTCAGGATATAGCGACCGAATCGTGAGACTTACGGTTGCAACTACCCATGACAGCAGTGCGAGCGCGTAGTAGTACGAGGAGGGTAATACGGTACATCAGTGGCCCCCCTATAGCCCGGCGTGCTCCAGCCAACAATACCAAGACCACAAGCGGCAATCGGCACCACTCCGCACACTGCAGCAGTACCACACTGGTCAATCTCATCTGTGCCAAGCGATTCCACAGGCGCTACGCCGGGCAACCGGTACTATTCAACCGGGATTATGGAGGGACCACTACTGTACCAAGCAGCCCGCACACCGTGCGTAGCACTCATATCACAGCAACTCCTTGTGCGGAAAACTGCAGTCCCCTTACCGGGCAGCCGGAATGTGTGTCGTGCGGTCGACGTGGCAATGCTCATCTGTTTTCGTAAAAAACTCCACACTTCGGACAGATCAGGCAGGTCAAATAGATCATTCCTACTTGATGATCTAGATTTTTCAGGACAGATGTGCTCCTGATATGTATGATCTAGGTCATGCTGCCGGGTGGGATCTGTGAAATCTGCATGATCTACAGGAGTAGGATATGTTTTCCTGGGTTAGATGTGTACTACAGTTTACAGATCCCGCACAGCATCTCGTAACAGCAGGATTGGGATCTAGATGATCTAAATGATATATCTGCAGATGATCTAGATGATCTGAACGTTTAAGATATATGATCTAGATGATCGAGACGATCTAGATGATCTAGATCGTGATCTATCTGTCCGACACGTGGAACACTCTGTCTCGAGTCCCAGTCCCGTCAAGGGTTATCCACCACATAGGCGTGATAACCAAACGGACAAGGGTATAATATTCGACCAGTCCATGCAAAAAAATATCGCTGTTCCTGACGGATGGGTGGAAATGCTATCGATCGCGGCAGGAACGATCCACAGAATGCTCCACCGCCACGTTGGCAGAACATCAGCGGCGGTGGCCGCGGTGGCGGCGTAATTCGTGAGAACAAGGGGCGGCGCCGAGGCTTCAGGCGGGCCGTGGAAATGGTGCTGAACGGTAACACCATCGAGGGGCGTCAACACCGCGGCCGCCAGTTTCGTCGTCAACCATTTACTCCCCCTCCGGCAGAGAGAGACGGGAAATTCAACCACGCCAACCTGAAGGAACAAGGTGGAGACTACCCGAACAAACAAGTTGGGGATGTCGGCCTCGCAGGCCAACTGCAGCACCCTAGTAGCATCACCACCACCGAGGGGTGGCAAAATAATCACCGTCGTTCCGTTTCTTGTCAACCACCCCCTCCCCCGCGGGCGAAGTGGTCGGAGCGGTGTGGCAACTCCAACCACGCCAGCGTGAGTGCACAAGGTGTGGGCCACAACTTAAGTAGGCAGATTAACCACGCCAGCTTGTGTGAGCGAGGCGGCGAAGACGTGAGCAAACACGTTGGGGAGCCCGACCTCAAGGGTCAATTGCAACGCCCTACCACTGCCTGCAACGAGCTTTCGTCTCCTTTGTCCTCGGTAAGGCCGCCGCTGCCGCTAGCGCGGCTGCTGAAGCCCGCCTTGCGTGCGGGGGAGCCGCCACCGCCGCCGCCACCACCGGATCGATCGAGCGTTTCCCCGAAAGCAGACCCCACCCACCACTGCGGCCACGAGAAAAACTACCGCGAGGAGAAGAACGGTCTCCTGGAGACAGCGGAGGCCTTGACCCGCGCGGAAGAGCTTGTTCGGTAAGCTGGAGGTTTGTTTCCCCCAAATGCCCGGCATTGATACCGCGCTGAATGAACGCGTAAGGAGTACGGTAACAGTCCTTGCATTTCCGGGAATAGTAGTGTACCCTTATACTGGTACGTGCGGGGTGTCATCAACGATTATTTCTTGCAAAAACGAAGCAGTCTACCCGTCGAATAGCTGAAACCCGTCACTAGAGACAGAGACGCCAAGGTTCGTGCTGACAGTAATTTCAACCCATCCTATGATAGGTGACAGATACGACTAAACGTGTTTGTTTGGTCTTGATTATTTTAGCTCGTTTTATTATTGGGACGCGCTCCAACTTGAGCAAGCACCTATTGGGCTTGAAGTGTCGATAAGCGATGGAGGTGCTTATAAAAACTCCAGGCAGGCGTGTACCGTAGCGGGGAGAGGTAAGCCCTGCTTCAATGATCTTGGTTACTGCACCCACGGTTTAGGGGGGAAAACACTACCTGGAACTAGTGTGTGATGATTTTTCTGGAGTAGTACAAACTATGACGAAAGGAAGAGCAAGCCTGGTGCATATCGAGGGGCTATGGAAAAGACAGGGATGACAAAAACTCCAAGCAGGCGTGTACCGTAGCGGGGAGAGGTAAGCCCTGCTTCAATGCTCTTGGTTACCGCACCCACGGTTTTGGGAAAAAAAACTACCTGGAACTAGTGTGTGATGATTTTTCTGGAGTAGTACAAGCTATGACGAAAGGAAGAGCAAGCCTGGTGTATATCGAGGGGCTATGGAAAAGACAGGGATGATAAAAAACAGACAATGCAACGCCAACTTGTGGTCGAAACCCTAGACGGATATATCCCCCCCCTACTTGTAGCTACAACCACACATGGCACGAGTACACCCCCCGCCCCCCCCCATCCATGCAGGGTGTTGGTCTTGTTCTCTGCCCCCCCCTACCATCGCGGCCGCCAAAACAAAATAACTACCCTGTGACTCCGTAACGGTTCGCGGTGATGCTTACGCCTCGCTTTTTCACGCAAACCGCAGACGGAAAGGGGAGCCCGTCGAAGCAGGCGCAGCCGTCGAAGTCTCGGTCTGCGCCGCGGCAGAGGCCTCTCTGCCGGTTGTTGATCGCGTCCCGTTGGGAGATAATTTCGTGCAACTGCGCCGTGAGAGCCTCTCCAGTTCTTCTGCCGCAGACAGCGCCGCTCTGCGAGATGAAAATGAGAAAAGCGAGGCTAGGGCGAAGGCGGCACCGGCGGCAGCAGCAGTGTCTGCCGCTGCGGCGGTGGCGGCGGTGGCGGCGGAATCGACGGCGGAAGAGCGGGGCACGTCAACGCGGAAGATAGCGCGGAGGGAAGAAGAGGAGGTATGATACCCGTCGGGGTTGCTGTTTGAGTACCTGGGAGATCTAGCATGCGGCAAGAACGGCTGACAAAATACGCCGTGCTATGTATATACTGTATGTATGCTTCGTATGTTCGTATGGCGTCGCACATGCTACGCTTGACTATAGCGAAATTTGGAAAAAAAGCGACACAAAACATGCCTGTATGCATTCTCTCATCGCAAGACACGCAGACCTATGAAAGCTGGCGATCGTACACAGCAGCGGCTTGGGCATTCGAAATTCCATGAAGGGTCCCCTCTGGCAGCGACGGTCAATGGCACCGCCTGGGCACTCTCTCGTTTGCCAGGGCCGAAAAACCTGACCAAGCGCACGTGTCATGCATAGTTTCTGGAGCGAAGTGGCATCCTGCTTTCTAACTACAGTAACACACCAACACGGGGCTGATCAAATCCCCCTGAACTAGAATCCCACCTGCTCAACCGTTCGTCCCAGTTTTTTCCCTCGTGCCTCCGTACCTGGCTCCCTTAACCCTGCGTTCTGGTAGCGCACTCGGTGTTCTCTACCTGTAAAATATGGGGAGCCATCGCAGCTGTTCGCTTATCGCGTACCACCCTGTCCCTCAATATAAGCACAGTTGTTTCACTGATTTTTCATGAAAAATTACCCTATATTCAGGGACAGAGTGGTACCACTCTGGTCGTAAATATAAGGACCACTTAGTATTAATATTAGTGTCCAAACAGCCTTTATATTCCGTCCTGAGTGATACACTACTATTTTCGGGGAACATCTTAACCGGAACCAACGTGTTGTGCAAGCTAGCGGGGATATATATACATACATATATATATTTATATATATATATATTGTGGCCCATCGTAGGGTTCTGATTGCTGAAGCCCCTCGGAATAGTGCGCACATATTTTTCATTGCCCCTTTCTCCCCTCGCCGACTTTGCGCTACCTGATACTTGCTTCGTATCGCCCAAATGTGACTGCGCTCTTACTCCTAGGCCCGAAGCTACTCTATTGGTAAGCGCAGGGAGGCAGAGGAAAGGAAGCATGGGTTTTTCCCGATGCTCGCCGAGGGTAGAGAGGGCGTCGCGCTTTATCGAGCCGAAGTCACCGCTTTCCAAGAGCGGTTGGACCGAACCGAACTTTCGGGACTGCAGGTGAGGATTGCTGCCGTGCGCCCTTGCCCGCTACGTTGAACTCCAAAACATGAACGAGCGTTTCGACGCCTGATCACGCGATCTAGTTGAAGGGCGTCGTGGCGGCGAACGTGTTCCTGGCTCGACCGCCCTCTACTAAAATACACGGTTTGGACACGCCGATAAACTCACAGGGGATGTCTAACGGTGCATATAGCTTTGTCCGTAACCTCCTACCGTACAACACAAAATTTAACTGTTCCCATCCCTCGATGTATAGAACTCAGTCGAGTCCCGCTCCTCCTCGTTTGCTTTCACCCCCCCCGGTCACCTTCCCGCCGTTTACCCTTCTTCCGTAGTACCGGTATGTCAAGATGCGATGGTACAGGGCTTTGACGGACGGCCGTCTAGACCTTTATATACCAAGTGTAGGAGCTCCTAATGGCAGGTAGGTGTGACCGACGACACTTCCGTCTGTCTCCTGTCACATGCTTTTTCTACACGCAGGATGTACGGAATTCCTTGGCGTCCGACGGGGTCGCTAGTACCCAGTCTCTCACCGCGGGACTGGACGAAACGGCAACGCGTGCCTCCGTTGAGCACCACTACCGGCGCGCGAAATCACCCTTCGAAGCGAGCGGTCCCACCACCGCGAGCGGGTTGGCCGCGGGGGTGGAGGACGAAAAATCTCGCGCGTTGACAGCGGAATCGGGGACAGGTACGGTAGGGCATCCTCCGATGGCAGGCGACAACCATTCGGGGGAAGCAATAGAGATGGAGGCGGCTTTTGTGGAGGGGGGGGGCGGGGGAACAGGGGATTTCGCACGGAGGAAAGGGTGGAGCCGCCGAGGCTACTCGTGCTGGGGATGGTGTCGCGGCAGAAACTACCGGCTTGGAGATGGAACGGGCTTCACGGGAAGCGGCGGAAAGGGTCTACGTCGGAGAGCATGAGATAGACCCCCTCAAGGGAAAACCGGAAGAGAACGCAGCGGCCATCGCAGTAGCAGCGGCTGTGGTTGACTCCCCGTACCCGCTTGTTATTGCTGCTGTTGCCGCTGCTGCTGCAGAACCACCCGTGACGTTCCCACGACATGCGGAACTCACGCTCGCACAACATTTGGAACCCACGTTGACACAACAGGTGGAGCCTACGTACGCACAACGCGTGAAAAACACGGCCATACAATACGTGAAACCCATGTTTAAACGACATGTGGAATCCACGCGTGCACAAGACTTGGAACCCATGGAGCCCGACCATAAACGCGTGAATGTGGAAAGCGGAAATCACCTTTTAGAAAAGGCCGACAACAGCGCTACGGGGCCGCGGGGACGGGGGCTTGAAACCGCAAACAAGGCATTTCGGACGTCCGTAACAACGCAGGCTACTGGTGCGGGGGAAGCTGGGATGCGGCGGGCCAACAGCGGGGAACCGGCGGCGGCCAATCAGTGGGAGGACACAGCGGCCGATCATCGAGCAAGAGGTGAAGACGGCGCTGCTGCTGCTGCTGCTGCTGCTGCTGCTGTCATCGTTCTGGCGGACAAAGAAAGTGCCACCAGTGGCAAGACGGCGGCTTCGGAAAGGCTTGCGCCGGCCGCTGCCGCCGCTGCAGTCGAACGGGCAGCGGTAGCGGCAGAGGCAACCCTCGTACCACGCGACGAACAGACACCGCCAAGGGAAAAGTTGTCGGATTATTCACTTCGTCGTGAGGAGCTCGAAAGGGTGCAAGCTTGTAACGCGACGGATGGGCCTGCGGCCGGAGTCGAGAAGAACGCGGCCGAACACAACAGCGGCGTGAGTCATCACCGCCTTGAAGAGTCGAACCATTCACTTGGTGATGGCGAGGGTCTCGAGAGGGTACAAGTCTGCAACCCGACGACGGCCCGGGCTGCGACTGGAGCCAAGAAGAGTGAGCACAATTACTACACCGGCGAGAGTTACGATATTCTCCTTGAAGGCGTAGTCGGAGAGGTTTTGGTTGCGGTAGGGCCCGAGCGCTCTCGCTCTCGAGAGCAGGGGGAGTCGGAGCAGCACGAGCAGCTACGCGGGGCCCGAGCGGCTGAAGACCAAAGGGAGGGAATGATACGACGAGGAGAGAGAGGTTGTCGACATCTCCAAGAAGACTGCTTGCGCTTTGCGGTTGCCGCGCGGGAAGAGCCAGAACGGGGGCGTACACGTATCGAAGGGACCACCTCAAAACAAGCGACGGCGGTGACCGTAGAGAAGAGTAGCGCGGCGGCCATGGTGGCTCGACGACGTCAACGGCATGCCGAGACAAAACACGAGCTTAGCATTGTTGAAGAAGCCGTTATCGACGCGGCCAGGGCGGTAGACGTTATTCGGAGAGAACTGGAGTGCGCGAGAGGGGTGGCGAATGCATCGGCGGAAAAAATACAGAAGAAGAGCCACGCAGGTTTCAGAATCGCTGAGCTGGAAAGAGCTTTGGCGGCGAAGGAACGGGAGTACACCGCGTTTCGCGAAGGGGTGCAGGGGAGATTGGAGAAGCTCAGCGCGGCGCTCGAGGAAGAGGATCGAGAGAGTGGGGTGCAGGTGTGTGTATGACTGGTGCATTGCTTATTTAGACCATATTGTCTCTTACCGTGGTGATCAACAGGTTTTGCACCCCCCCCCCCCCCGCTCAAGAATATAAAGGTAATGGTCTCCTTATGTGAATTCAATAATTTTGATGTTTTTGTTTTAATGCTCTGTTTGTTTCTGCTACGAATATCAAGTTCATTCGAACGGGAGGTGAGTGCTCCTGATCGTACCAATGTCGGCTGCGTTTGATGGGAGATTATTCTACCGGTGGGATAGGGATTGGTTTTAGACTCGTCCGGTGTCAGTGGGAGCGATGGTGTTGTATTATATCATCGTTTGCGATTGGGCATAGACTCTGGCGACTGCAACCTCCTGGTGAGAACTTGGAAGGTGGTGTAGTTGTCGCTGGGAACTTGCGCATCACGATATTTGAAACTGTCGTCAACTTATAAGCGCTAGTAGAAGGTACAAACCCGACCCAGCCCAACCCAATCACGCCAAATTAGTTAGTTTGCGTGTTTTTGTTTTATTTTATTTTCGGTAGCGCTACGGTGGTCGGTGTTCGGCGTTCGGCGGATTCTCCAGGCAGCTCGAAGGGGGTCCTTAGTTTTGGTGACGTCACAATCACTTTTTTGTTTGTTTGTTTATTAGCATAGGCGCAGGTGACCGTTGCACACCTCGAACAGTTCAGACGGATCATGATCTATCAAACTACAGATAGATGATCTAGTTCCTTACCTGCCTTTGTGAGAGGTTGTGCAGGATCTGCATAGTACATATTTAGCGCAGATAGCATGCGCCCGAACACGCAGACTATGCGGCTCCCACCCGGAAACATTAACTACATCGTACCCGGTCATCGAGTGCAAACCGATAGAATATCTGTCTGAGGTGTGGACAGCTGTGGGAGACTACCGGGGTCTGATAGTTGATGGTCGGCTGTTTTTGTTTCCCTGAAAGGTTGTTTGGATGCCTTTTATGGGGAGTAGGGGAAATCTAGCTTGACGCCCCCCACCTTTTTGAGACTGACTGCGCTCCGTCGCATATATCATATGGTTGAAAGCTTGTGCGACGTATCGAGAGTCCGAAACATTGTCGCTTGAAGCACCAAAACCATTTTCAATTTTCTAGAGTTTACAGCGCGACTGCTGATATCGTTAAGATCGCATCACAAGAGGAAAACAAAACCGACGGACGAGAACAAAGCTTAAATCTGTGGGCGTTATATCGTTCTGGCCGCCGAATCGGGAGGGCACCGGAACAACGACAATTTCCACCATATAGGTAGGCATATTTTGAGCTGGACAGCGTTTTCGTGCCAGAAAAGGCAGCAGTAAAGCTATCGCTAGGAACTCGCTTGCGCAAGAGGATATTTGAAACCGCCTCCAACTTGTGTGCGTCGATGGTGAGGATGATGATGATGCGGTGTTGTTGTCACATCAGCTCGTTTTTCGCTGAAATCTAGCCGTTGGCCACAAAAGAGTCACCAACCCCGATTTTGTTTTTCTGAAATTGTGCCGCGGTTGGTCGTACCAGAGACTTGAAGGGTTTGGCGATGTCAAAAGGCGTCCCTGTTTTTAGGTGCCGTGGAAATTGGCAAATCGCATTCGCTCGAAATAGGAACGGAATATTGACCACTCATTGAACCCCCAGTTGATTAATCCTACTTTTTGATGGGTCAGCGGAGAACGCGGTATTCGAATCGGTCTTGCAAGCCATCAGCATTAAGCCTTGCATGCCCCATTGGCGGTGCTATGCCATGTCCCGGACAAGGAAATAGGGGCGCAAAAGGCCGTAACTCCAGGGGCGCTTCCTTTGTGTTCTTGTATATACGTACACTGCGAGTGTTCGACATGGTTTCACGGCGAATGTTCACGGCTAGTGTTTCACTGCCAAGTTCCGTTTGCTCGGTCAATCAACGCGATGGATGAATCCCCGGCAATGGCTCCTGAGATTGCACGCCTCTATCTCCACCGTGGAGCTTGATCCGGCCGCTTAGAGCTTCCAAAGAATGAGCTGCATTCACTTTTAGAAAGTTCATGTGCCGTACGTCTTGGTACCTCGGTGAAAACGTCACTCCGGTAGGTCCTTCACTCGTACTGCATCCCCCCGGCGCAAAACAAAAGCTCAAAAACTACTATGCTCCTGTGACAACGCCTGCCCCCTCTAAATATTTCGCTCACCACCTGCGCGTACCGGCGTTTTGTCCGGTATAACTAAATGCCTACGCACTCGTCTTTTTTTGAATTTTCGTGCCAAGGCCGCTCTGCTCGCTCTATTGAGCGAAAAGGCCGACGCCGATCAGCGCTACGAGGACAACGCCTGCGCTGCGGACCGAGCTCGCTCCTCCCTGGGAGAGAAGCTGAGGACTACCGCCGCCGCACTGAGGGTGGCAGAAGAACGGGTGCGTACGCTCGAGCTCAACCATGGTCACACCGATGACAACGATGACAAGCCTAAGCTTCACGAGAGGTGCACGGAAGCATCCTCGGCATCGTCGGCATGTGTCGCCCTAGCGATCGACCGTGCGAGAGCCCCCGACGACCGCAGCAGCAGCAGAGGATCTTCGCCACTGCTGGCCGCCATTCCTGAGGAAGAAACGTGCCAACTCCGTGAGGCCACGGATGAAGCGACGGGTACACAGCTGGAAGCGGCAAATGCACCTCCGCCATCATCGGCATGTGTTACCCTAGTGATCGACCGCGAGAGAGCCGCCACCCACAGCAGAGAATCGTCGGCGCTTCCCTCCATCCCCGAAGAAGAAGCATGCCAACTTCGTAACCCCACGGTTAACGAAGGTATGGGAACGTTGGTTGATGCGTCAAAGGCAGAAGTGGAGTCCCTCCGCGCTGACCTCGACCGGGCGCGGGAAGCGGAGAGGGTGGCGGTAGACGCGGCGATGAAGGAGAGGGGGGCGGCGGAGCGAATGGCTGCCGAGCTGGTGAGAGCGATAGAGCACGCAGAGCGCGATCGCGAGCAGGCTCGAACGCTCGCAGACGAGAGGCTAGAGAAGCTCGGGCAGGCGTTGGAGCAAGAGGAGCGAGAGAGCGCGGTGTCGGTGAGACAAGAGCGAGTTTTGACGTTGTCCGCGGAATTTTGTGGTCGTTTTCGTATCTCGCACAGGTCGTCGATTTCCACTAGATGATCTAAATATTCGAAAGGCAGATATGTCCTCTAGTCCCGGTCTTGTGCGATCTACGGTAGCTATTTTCGGGGACCATAGTTAAAGGGACCAAATCTTGTCTGTAAAAATAAGGAAATATATAGGTTTTTGTGTGTACCCGTCCTCCGTAATAGCGCGTGTTTTCTGGGGTTGGATTTGCCCTACAAAGCAGGCCCTGTACAACATTTCACAACGGTAGATGAGGAACTAAATGATTTATCTGTAGATAGATATGTCATGACCTGCCCGTCCGAGGTGTGATTGACCCTCAACAAGTTTAGGTACGATCAACCCTAGCCCTGAGCGAAGGTTGCATTGCTTTTACGTACCGTGCGAGTATTGTTTCCAACAAAAAATCTTGTCGCGTACTAGTACAAATTATGAAGAAAGATGGGATCGATCGCGTGTTTTTATTGATCGGACACGCCAATGCCCAAGCTCGATGCATACACCTCGGGGGTGTGGAATATCCACAACGCGCTCAGCAGCTTTCCATCCTCGAATCCCAGACGTACGATAGCCGAGGGAAACCAAATGTTTTGGATGTCCGCTGAAAGGGAGGGCGGCGATTTAGGTGAACATGTGGGCACCCCGATATAAGAGCACCCAATTTAAGAGACGTCTGCACTTAAGAGCGGCCAAACCGACATATCCCGACAAAAAGCTATATATAAAATATTGCCTGTTGAGTGTACGAGGTGTACGATATGGATAGATGCAACGGTCAGCGAATACGTAGAAACAACAGGCATGTTTCTCCCGGGGATATTATCTATGTTGCCGGGAGGTGTCCTACAGCTCCCTTCACGTCCCTTCCCTTGTTTTATGCTTAGCTCCATGCCTACTTGTACCCTACCTGTCCAGTCACCATGAGTGCACATCTATGAACTCATCCCGATCCAGCTGCAGGTAGTAGCAATAACGTTCAGCCTAGAGCGCTTGTTTCGGCTTGTCACGGGATGTCATCAATTCGGAGCTCCCACTACCGTGTACTACGGCATCCAGGGGTAGCACTCATATTATTTATGAGCCTCCTTACTTCAGGAACTCCATGTATACCTCACCCAGAACGGACTTTTGGAGGAACGTGCAGGTATAACCCGATGGCCAATTCCATGGCCTAGATGTAAAACGAATAATTTGTGCAACAATAAGTTGCATGCCGTTTGAGGCATGCCTTATTAGGTAGTTCCTCAGTTAAGGAGCTCCGGCAGACACAAATACTGCCTTATAAGGCAAAAAAAGTGCTACCCTTATTATCGTAGCACGCGTCCCAGACTCATTCAAGGTTACAGTGTAGGCGGCCTGGCACCAAGGCGTCGCTCCGTTCTCCTTGACTTTAGTCACTACGCCGTTTATGTGGCGCGGCAGCGCAATTTACGCGACAGACGCGCGCTTTAAGTGAACGGGATAATCAACCGTGTGGCATTAGAGTAAGATCGCGGTGAATGACCCCTCATGTCTGCGGGGCAGTGCTTTGTGTTGTGGAAAATGAAATTTCGCGAGAAGCATACCCTGCGGAACATCTGGTCGACAAATACCCATTGGAATAGCACCAATAAAATATGACGCGTGCATTGGAGGAGTAAATGGTAGGGCTGTGAGCAATAAGGCATGCCCTGGCCGGACTTGACGGCTACTTATCAGGTGGGTGGCGAAAAAGAAGCCACCGAACTGGGTTAGCCTTTGTTTATGTAAAATATATCACCTACGGTCTACGGTACGTCGAGGACGCGACACTCGCCAGCCACTGATGCCAAGAGGCAGAAGTCCTCACGTCATTCGCCGCACGCTACGAACTGCACTACCTTTTGGCGACTGACAACTAGTCGGCGGCGTATGTAATGCCTACCAAGGCAGGAAAATGGTAAATTGTCACGCGGGAGCACATATAGTAATCAGAACCTGAATGTGGTGTGTGAGCATAAGGGGCGGTACATGGGTTATGGGATCCATCGTGGGTTCTGATTCTTACAACATGAGCCCCCCCGCAATATATGGGTGACTTTACAGTTAATCCAACTCATGGCTCCTAGAAAAAATGTCCACCATGTTGTCGCAAGGCTCGGAGTACCTCTTTTTCTGACGCACACTGCTATTACGGGGGACCATAGTTAATAGGACCTATGGTATACATAAAAACCTATACATTTCCCTATTTTTACTAAAAATATTCGGTCCTATTAACTATGGTCCCCCGTAATACCAGACGGCGCTTGGTGCACTTCTAGAGGAGAAGACGAGGGCCGAAACCCACGCTTTGGAAGCCGAAAAAAGATTGGGCGAGGCCCACGGTGTCGTCCGCGCAGCGGAGGATAAGGTCGCCTCTCTCGAGACCGACATAGACCTCGCTAAAAGAGCAAACGCCTTGCATAAAATCGGACGAGCTTGGCAACACGGGACGATGACGAAGAAGGCCGAACAAGAAGCTCTTCAGGCGAGCTAATACATTCAACCGTAGATGGCAGTTGGTTGGTATACACGACTATCGTACTCAGACGGGGGGGGGGGGGGGTACTCATTTGTTGCTTGCCTTAGTCGTTTGACCATTGACCACGCACCCCTTTCGAGACGGAGCACTGAGGGGGGGGGGCACAGGCATCTGGGCCCCCTCCCTCCCTGCACGATGAGGGAGCAAAACAATCGTATTGGAGGCATTGGACAACGTAGCACGTCAGTAGGCTTACCGCATTGAGAGGTTGTCGACACTTTTGTGGGGTTTTGCTACATTGTCCAATGCTTCCACAAGGGGTTGGCTTACGCCCATATTGTGCTAGGGCTCACATTGTGCGGGGGGGGGGGGGGGCGGGTCCCAGCCACCTGTAGATGAGTAACTTCTCACTTCTCCGAATGTCGAGAGGACACACGTATGTGCCTTTCGTTCTTGTAGTAGCAAATTCTCGCGTGAAAAAGGCCGCAACTGAAAAATAAAACGGAGGTTGTCGGTACGCCTGAAAGGTGTCCTAAAACAAAGGTCATGTCGTACCTGGTGATAGTCCGTTTCCGCCGGGATCGGTACGTCCGATTTTTTCTCTTGAAAAAAAAAGGCCATGAATCGCTGCCGCATTTGTTCCCGCCGCTACTTGTACGGAAGAAGGGCTTACTAACCCAAGGCGCGTATAGACGCCCCCTCCCCCACTCAAGTCAGGCACAAACCGCTGCTGCACGCGTTTCCCATTACTACAGAAGAAACTTTTCTTACCCTGACGCGCGCGTGTAGACAGTTCGAGATGCCCTCCCTCGCCCCGCTCACGGCGCTTTGCAAAGCTTGGTGCAGGCAAGCAATGTCTGCCTGGTCGGTGGAAACCTTACTTGTTCCGTCCCGGCATTGTAAGGGTGCGAGGGTCTATGGTCATACGACTACGGCCATGCATGGCAATGAGTATACCACCCCCTCTCCAGATATGCATGATATCGAGTACACCCCCCCCCCCCCCCGCCACCCCTTCTCTTTCACCCTTCCACAGGCTGCGGGAAGGATTGCAGCTGCGGAAGGGTCGCTCCAGGTAGCCAACAAAATGTTACACGAGATGAAGGCCGACGTCAAAATTTTGCGCGGCGAGCTAGACAATGCTCAAGCCCGAGAGCGGGAAGCGGCGGAAGCCGCGGAAGCGGAGAGACGGTTGGCGAGAAAAAACGTCGCCAAGCTAGAAGGTGTAATCGTGAGAGCGGAACGCGAGCACGCTTTGTACACAGAGCGAACGGAGGGGAGGCTGGAACGGCTGAGGCTCGCAGTCGAGAAGACACGGGAGAGCACCTCCCAGGTTTGTGTGCGTGTCTGATTTACAGTAGGTCGATACTGTGTTCGGTGCCGGATATAGGTACAACACAGCTTGGATCGAATCGACAGAAAAAACATGTATTGCCCGTTTCCGAATTGTAAGAGGTGTTGTGTACCCGAGTGCTAGATTAGGTCGGGACTGCGTTCTGTGGCGGACTCTGCGTTGGGTGTCTGATCAGGGTGGTATTGCCGAATCCCACAAAACCGTATGTAGGTGTAGAGGTTACGCGTTTTTCACTTGTGAGAGGTTTGTGTACCTGTTTTCGGTCGGTGTTGTGTTCGGTGTCCTGTTGTGGTACGATAATTGTACCGAATCGCCAAAAAGATTTGTAGGCGCAGAGATTGCCTGTTTTCGACTTGTATGAGGTGAACGCACGAGGAGTAACTAACCTACCTGGTACGTTTTTTTTTAACGCACGAGGAGTAAAAAACCTACGTTTTTTTCACCTGTCCAGCAGTTTTCACGAATCTGACCTCGACGTTCATCGCAAAATGCGGACACCATCTCTCGACGAATACCTGGTGCCTATGTTGTTCCTGTTCAAGTTCGTTCGAGCGTTTCGTTGCTTGGTGTTGGTCGACACGCAGCGCGAACGTTGTATAGGGTGCGGAGCCTAGTCAGGTATTTTTCAGCGTCAGAGTTATACGACATCATCTGGGTATACAATGCGTACACTTGCGGGTGGTAGAGAATCCCTCAGTGGCGGTGCTACTAACCTCTCCTCGGTTGCTTTCATGACACGACACCGGAGGCAAACCTCTTGACCAGCCCCGCTCTAACTTACGCCGTTCCTAACCTCTGCTTAGTACCGATTCATCCGGTGACATCGGCGTACGCACGTGTACTGACCGACTCATTCACTTCCGACCGCATTCAACAAGGCCGCTCTCGAGGCAGAGACGCGGCAGAATCTCAAGGTAGAAGCCCTTACAGCGAGCCTTGCGCAAGCTACGGCGGACATGCGCCTAGATCTCGAAGATAAGCTGTTCTCCGCTAACGAAGCCTTGAGGTTGGCGGAGAACAGAGCGACGGTCCTTAGGGTCGAACTCGACAGACTTAACGCCGCGGCGGCCGGAGGAGCCGGACGAACCGCGGCGGAGGCCGCCGTCGACGCCATCGTCACCGCCTCTCTTGCAACTGCCACCGAGCGCGAAACCTCTCGTGCCACGGTCGAACGCGCGGACTGTGCCGCGGCGACGCGGGTACAAGCCGCCGAACGCCGCGCCCAACAAGTCACGGATGATGTGGCTGCGGCCGAGCGAGCCTCAGCAGAGGCTATGGCACGCGAGATAGCGGTGGCAGCTAAGGCCGCCCATGACGCATCCCGCGAAAATATTGGCAAGGCGCAGGCTGAGGTGCGGCGCCTGCGGGGAGAGGTCGAGCGAGCTGGAGCGGCCGAGGTGAGGGCCGTGGACGAAGCGGAGGCGGCGAAAAAAAGGAGCTCGGCTCTGGAGGAGGCGGCGGAAGAGGCAAAACGGGTACAAAATTCGTTCCGTGATCGTGCGGACTCGAAGCTTGAAAACTTGAGGCTGGTCGCCGAAGAAGAGAACAAGGACCACGGGGTGCAGGTAAATAACAATTCGATCGAAAATGTGTCGTTTTCTTAAGGTTATTGCGATGCTTGTGACATTGAAAGCGAGTTGGTGCGTAACCTGCTCACGGTTTCCATGCGCGAAGCGGCTTCTGACTTCTTACCTCAGCATTTCCAGGGCTGTTCACCGGTCGGGTCAAACCTCGCGGGTCGGGTCGGGTCGGGTGGGATCGAGTCACCTATCCCGACCCCGACCCGACCAGTGAGATGTTGAAGACTTCCTTACCCGACCCGCGGGCCGTGTCATGACCCATGAACAGCGCTGCGAATTTCCGCTGCAAAGGATGATTTCGTTTTTCAGCATGATTTCAATGGGCAATGGTTTCCCATCATACCTGTAATTCTCTGCAGAATATGGAGAGCAGCGAAGGGTCGGTCGTTTTGGCAATGGTGTGGTTTGGCATGCCCCAAAAAGTCTGAGGGACCTCTTTCCAGCGTGGAAGCCAGCACGGAGACGGAACACGTCGGTCAAAACAACGCGCCCTAGAATTTTCCACGGCGTAAATAACCTCTTTAGAGCTACACCCACGCTTTGAGGAAAAACCTTTAAGAAATTAGATTCGGTTGCTTTCAACAGTAGTAGTATAAAACGTCGTAAAGTATACGGCGCCTCACAAAGTCAACATCCTACCAACTCTCTGGAAAGCCGGCTGATATATGAGAATCGCCCCTTATTTAGAATGGGTGTTACAAACAGTTAGTCGGACGGCGATGAGTGTAAAACCACAATGCAACTGTATGCCCCCCTACCTCGCCCGAAAACCCCCAAACGACTAAACACCGCCCAAAGCAGAGCGCTCTGGAATGCTTGGTGCACGAGAAAGAGGAGGCACGCGCTCGCGCAGCCGAGCTCGAGAGACGCTTGCGTGAAACATGCGCGCGGGTTGGCATCATGGAAGTCGAAGCCCGTGACCTCAACGCCGAGCTAGACCGGGCGATATGCCGGAACGCTGAACATTTATCGTCGTCCGCCGCTGGCTTGCCGACGACAATGGCTGGTGGTGTGGCAACGATGGCTGGCAGCGTGGCGAGGACAATGGTAGGGGGTGTGACTGCCGAGGGAAGCGCTGCATCGGCAGTTGCGTCGGAGGCGGGGGGGGGGGGGGGGACGAGGCCTATTACGGGCAGCGGGGGAGGCGGAAGGCCTCGCCAAACCTCCTGACGAGGAAGGCGTACCGCGTGGAGGAGGCGACGATGGTATTGCTTCGTCACGAGATGTCCGCGAGGAGAAAAGAGCGCCGCGACTGCAGTCTTCTCCGTGGGAAGAGCAGCAACAGTCGGGTCTCGCCGACAACGGCGGCGAAAGTCTCGCCGCCAGAACCGCTACCGAGAGCGCGAAAACGCGAGGTAACACAAACGGGACAACTCGTGTCAACGGAGAAGAGTGCCCACACAAAACTCAAAGGGTGGTGGTGGAGGAGGAGGAGGAGGAGGAGGAGGAGGAGGGAGCTATCGAGGAGACTGTTGTCGTGGACGAGGCTACGGCTGCAAACGCATCCAGCCCGACAAATGACACCGCGATGTTGAGCCGGAGACGGCAGGACGAGGCAGGGCTTGACGGCGTAAGCGTCGCCCTTCAAGAGGAAGAGACGGAGCTCGGACCGCAGGTGCGAGAACGCGGGACCTCACGCCTCCGCTGCGACAACACTATAGGCCCACGAATATATAGAAATAACCTACTGCATGATGAGAACATTCGGCTCACCTTTTGGTGGGACGCTAAATAAATTGGATTGACAAAAATCGTATTCAGGCGACGAGCGCTAGCCCTACCGGCATGTAGTTGGCTATGCTCAAGGTTTTTGAAGGACGGTGTCACAACAACAAGGTTCCTAACCCTTCTAGTACTGGAGTCCCGTTTTGGGGATAAACCAGTCAAACTCCAAGTAGTTTGTTCCACCAAGTGTTAAGGCTTTGCTCAGACTATACACGTAGGCGTTTCTTGGTGGCGGGCCCATCTGTTCAGAAATATAATCACCCTTGGGACTCTGATATGAAAATCAAACGGAGCTAATATCAAATATCTATCGGAGCTTATATTGCCGGTCAGAGTGGTAGTTCAAGTAAAAGCTCTATTGTTAAATAGTAGTACACCGGGTCAGTTAAGGCTTATACGATAATGTCGATGGGAAATCGACGAGCCGCGGGAACGCCGAAGAATCCTCTGCGCGATAAGAAAACGACGGGCACTTATAGATGCCGGGAGACGGGGGGGGGGGGGAGGACGTAACCTTCTGCCACGGCTTGTCCAGAAGCGTCATTGGGGGGCAAGAGGTGATCATCACACAAGAAAAAAAAAAATGTGTACCTTAAAGAGCGCTGAGTTGGCACAGGGGTGATGCGATCGTTTTTCTCAGCGCCCGATTTTTCTAGAACGGGAAAGGTTAAGGCTGCTACTACCTAACAGACAGGAACCCTTTTAGAACTGCAGCCCCGTTTTTGGGGACAAATCCACTAAAATTCTAGGTAATTTGTCCCAAGAACGAGACAGCGTCCCAAAAAGGGTTAAGGTGATGTTTGGACAGATCTGGTCGAGAGCCTTTGCCGAATAAGAAGAAAAAAAGGTTCCGGCTTTATCACCCTCACCGCTCGTGTCGAGACAAAAACGAGCGCTGACCCCAAAAAACGACCGCATCCCTGCGCGAACTCAACGCCCTCTCCGTACGGTGCCCTTTTTTTTCAGTAGTCTACGAGGGTTTGGGGAGTCGCGGTGTGGTCTTAACGCCCGCCCGCGAGGAAGCCCTCGGTATCACCCCACGAACAGGCAGCCTGCTTCGCTTTTGTCTCGACTCCTCTATAGCCAGGGGGGCGACCCAACCTGCCGCACATCTAAATCGCGAGCTGTAAACAAATCATCCGCGCGCATGTATGCGCTACCTGCTGCTTCGTTGACCCCTTCGGGACTCGACCTGCTTTGCTTGGCGATAAATTGACTTGCAATTAGTGTCGGATCAATTTCTGCGGTAGCATCAAGGTTATCGCTAGCTCTCTGCCCCCCCCCCCCCCTGTATCAGGTCGCTCTTGCCGCTCTACTGGACGATAAACGCCTCGTCGAATCACGCGTCATGGAGCTGGAGCGACGACTGGAACAGGCCTACGAGGCCGTCCGCGAGGCGGAAGAAAACACCGCGATTCTCAGGGTGAGCCTCGAGCGCGCCGGTAGCACAGCCCGGACAATGTCTATCCAACATACGATGACTGGGAAGGAGTCGTCGGCATTAGGAGCAGCAGCACCAGAGGTGAAGGGCGCGGCCGTAGCAGTACCAGCAGCAACAGCAACAGCGGCACCAGCAGAGACAGAAGCAGCAGCAGCAACAGCGACAGCGGCAGCGACAGCAGTAGTGACAGCAGCAGTAGCATGTACCGCGCTCTCTGCTCTCACCCCGTGTTTCAAACTTTCTCGTCCCCCCCGAAAACCCGACATGCTCCGTCCCGGCATTGTAGGGATGCGAGGGTCTATGGTCATAAGACTAAGGCCATGCATGAGATCGAGTACATCTCTCCTCTCTAGAACCCCCCCCCCCCCCTCCCCCCCCTCTCCCGCCGCTAATCCATCCCAAATCACAGAGTAAACTAGTAGAAGCAGCCGAGGGCGAAGCCTTCGCAGCGACAGCAGCATTGGTCGACCCCACCACCGCTCCCACGGTGAATGAGACCGCAGAAGAAAAAGAAGAAGGCAGGAACAATCCTCGAAGCCCTAACACGAGTCGACAGGGCGACGAAGATAGCGAGAGGACCCAGGAGAATACCGATAGTTGCGACAGAGATAGTACGGTTTCTGCGGCGGCATCGTCTGGTGAGGGCGGCGGGGGCGGCAACGACGGCGGGGGCGGTGGTGAAGGTCGTTCTCGGGGCGCTGGTCATGGAGGAGGGGGCCGGCAGAGTGACAGCGGGGCTATCGCAGGGCTCCTCGCCGAAAGAGACGAGCTTCTCAGGCGAGTAAACGACCCGCGCTTTGGGTGCGGTGGTTGCCTCTATGGTGCGGTGGAGGGGGGGAGGGGGGAGGGGGAAGGGGGGGTACCTTCGGAGCCCAAAGTTTTCTCACGACTGAAGGAGATTTTCAACTGAGAGGAATGGCTGGACAAAGTATTTCATGAAATGGTTTTCAAAATATGATACCTGGCTGGTGTACGGCAATTAGGCGCGAGTCGACCAGGGAAGAAAAGGGCTTGAGTCTTCTCGCGATAAAATGCCTTCCAAGGCAAGAACGAACCGTAGTGGGGAGGGAAGGGAGGGGGGAAGCCTACTACGTGACCCCGGGTCTGAGGTACGGCTAGGAGGGAGAGAGAAAAGAAGGACGAAGACTATAATTAGCAAGAGGGTGGTGACGTTGGTAACCCCTTTCTGTTTTTCATCATCGCCGCAAACACGATCCAACTCTATTTCCGACGACAGCAGGAGTCCCTCTGTTATGCCGGTGCCCGGCATAGTGCCCGTGAAATCGCTCTCCGCCACAGACGGGATCAGCCGGTGTGGCGGTGTGGGGAAATCGCGTCTGCCAGGGGGGAGGGGGTGGGGGAGGGATGCCTTTTTTTTCTGTTCGGGTGGCTCGAGTGAGAAGACTCCTGCCGTGGCAGAGGCATGTAGCGCCGAAAACGTGTTTTTAGGCTCTTCACTCGATACGATCCGTACCCGAAAACTGACCAGAAGAAAACCACAGGTGCGACAGGATGGACAAACACCAAAAGCATAAAGCGTGTCACGAAAAATGTTGTCACAAAACACTCCTCGATATTCCTTGGGACGGGATGGAGGAGAACCAAAAATGTTAAAATAAAAGAGTCTCACGATTTTTTTTTGTGAAACATTATTTTCTGGTTTTCCGACAGTACTGCATCAAGGAGCCCGGCCAATCAGGAAACATGTTCTATCAAGGTAGATCATGCGGGTTACTGTACGGCCCCTACCCGGCTACAACGTGAGCTAGATCATGCAAGTTACACAGATCACACAGCCCAGGGATCTATCTGCCTTGAAATATATAGATCACTGCGAAGTGGGAATGGTCTGTAGATGATCTGTTCGAGAGTGTGAAACGGTCGATGAGTGAAATGAAAAGGGGGCCATTGCATCGAGTTATTCGTCGACCGACCCCCCCCACCCCCCCCCCCCCCCCCCCCCCCCCCCCCCCCCGCGCGCGCGCGCCTAACCACTCGACTGCTCACTCATGATGTGCTACTTACTGCATGTACTCCGCGGCAGGCATGCGCGGCCATTCAACCCTTCCAGGAGTTTTTTTTTCCCTCAAATTCTGGTAAATAATTTTGATCCAAAACGGGACTGCAGTTTTGCCCTATTACGGGGGAAAACAGGACAAAATTTTGTCATCACGGGGGACCATGGTAAATAGGACCAAATATTGTTAGTAAACACAGGGAAATGTAATGGCTTTCGTGTATACCATAGGTCCTATTTACCATGGTCTCCCGTAATGGAAGGAATGACCCGTTCTACGATAGAGGTAGCACATTTCCGCTGCTTTGTTTCCGAAAGACGGGGTTCCGTTCTACGATAGAGGCAGCACATTTCCGCTACTTTGTTTCCGAAAGACGGGGTTCCTTGACCCGTTCTACGATAGAGGTAGCACATTTCCGCTACTTTGTTTCCGAAAGACGGGGTTCCTTGACCCGTTCTACGATAGAGGTATTAATCGCACATTTCCGCTGCTTTGTTTCTGAAAGACGGGGTTCCTTGACCCGTTCTACGATAGAGGCAGCACATTTCCGCTACTTTGTTTCCGAAAGACGGGGTTCCTTGACCCGTTCTACGATAGAGGTAGCACATTTCCGCTGCTTTGTTTCCGAAAGACGGGGTTTCTCGACCCCAAATCGTCGGAATGAAAATCTTGATACTAAAAAAAACGTTTTGGAGACTTGGGCCAATGGATTATTCGCCGGGGTGCCTTTTGATTTTTGCTGAAGTCAGTTTTCGGGTGAGATAATGGAGCTCCTTTAAGTGAGGAAAGGAGCCTCAGAAAAATTAGGGGGAACCTCTGTCGTAGAACGCCTCGAATTAGAACTCATTTTTAAGCAAGACAATGGGTGAACGGGTGCTTAAATACCGCCACAAGCGAGCGATGCGTCGAGTGCGGTATGTTTTTGCATCGAGTACGCGGTATTTCGGGGGACCATATCTAATAGTAAATAGGACCAAATTTTGAAGGTAAACATGGGTAAATATCAAGGTTTTTGTGTCCACCGTAGGTCCTGTTTACTATGATCCCCCGTAATAGTATGTGCTGGGAAAAAATCGGGGAGGAGAAGCACGACCCGCTATTGGGTGCGCCGCACATCCTTTTACTTCGAACGACGACATTTTCCCGACGGCGCCAAATTGATCTGGAGGACGGTTTGAAACGCGAAAACAAAAAACAAAAAAGTTTGGTTGTCGACAAGTTCCCTAGACCGATGCGTGTGTAAAGCGTAAAGCGTAAAGCGTCGTTTTATCATGTATTGTTATTTTCGTTTGCCATCTGATAATGTGTAACGTGAGTGTTCTTCATAACCCGAAACAATAACAGAACATCCAGACCACCATAATAAGCAAAAAAAAAAAACGAAAAAGCGAGAAGCGATGTTGCCAACAAACCAAAACAAACTACAGACCCTAGAAATCCAGCGACACAAACAAACCGTGCACCGCACGGGTCATCAATCAATCACCCCACGCGCGCACGCACGCACCCACGCACGCACGCACGCACGCACGCACGCACGCACGCACGCACGCACGCACGCACGCACGCACGCACGCACGCACGCACGCACGCACGCACGCACGCACGCACGCACGCACGCACGCACGCACGCGCAGGGACAAGGAGCGGCTGGAGAAACGCGCGGAGGATGCACGAGAAGCTGGGAAGGAAGAGGCGCGCCAGCGGACGGTCGCTGTCGGCCACTACGAGCTCACCCTCGACATTTTGGCGGACGACTTGCAGGACGCCAAGGAGAAGCTGGCCGAGGTGCGCGCGCCGAACACAAAACACATAAAGTTGCCCTAAAAATGCTACAATATTGCCCCCCCCCCCCCCCCGCCCGCGGAAGGAGGGACGGGATATGTCGGAGGATGAGGTGACGAAACCAGACGAATGTGAGATGGAGAACTTTAGGTGCACTATTAATGGATAGTAGCTAGAATACCAAGGCGGGTGCCCTAGGAGAGGTAGACGGTGGTCACAGACGGCCAAGCAGGAACATAACAAAAAGTGAGCAATACCTTTCCGTGTACTTACTACGTGGGAAAAACAAAAACGTGGGGAGCGCCCACAAAGTGTTGGAGGCGTCTCTGTGAGGAGGTAGGGTCGGGGCTGCTCCGTCTCGAACGGGATGCGTGGACGACAACGGTTATGTTAAACTACTCTATGTATTGTACGGGGGGGAAAACGTACGCATTGGGCGCCCAAAGTGTTGGAGGTATCTCTGTTGGGAGCAGGGACGGTGGTCTGTCTCGGTAGGGATGCGGAGTCAACGGTCAAATGACCTAAGGGGAGCAATCCCCGAGTACGCCCCGCCCCCCCCCTCCCCCGAGCGCCGAACAGTACTATTACGGGGGGCCATAGTTAATAGGACCTATGGTATACATAAAAACCTATGTATTTAACCATTTTTACTAACAATATTTGGTCCTAATATCTGTGGTCCCCCGTAATAGTGATAACTCTATGTATCAGATAACAGGTGATTACTTCCACCCACCGATACCCCCCCCCCCCTCCTATTTTGCATCTAACTGTCCGGAACTGTCCGGAGTGCATGAGAGTTGACCTAGAAACACCAAAGTATGCCCCCGTCGCTATCGACGGTCTCATGAGCCTACCCGCGACATTTCGGCGAACGAACTATCAACAGTACCTGCAGGACGCCAAAGGGAAAGAAAAAATGGCCAGGCTGTCGTGTGCCAAAACACGACAGCTAAAATTCGACCTCTACTGCGGGGGACCATAATAAATAGGACCAAATATTATTAGACACAGCACGGAAATATATAGGTTTTGGTCTATACCGTAGGTCCTATTTAATATGTCCTCCAACAACGTACGAGCAAGACCTCTCGCGGAATAAGGGTAGATCGCGGATGATCGTACAAACCTCAGGCTGTTCGTCGTTTGTTCCTCCCATTGTTTGACTCACTCGTGCGGTGCGCGCGTGATCGGTGTGATGGTAATGCAGGCTGAGGCAGCCCTGCGGAGAGGCCAGCACGATGGGCAGCTTGACCTCCTCCTTGGAGAGGCGTGCCAGGTACACCCGGGAGTGTGTATGTGGGCGGGGGTGTACTCATTGTCATGCATGGCCGTAGTCGGGCGGGGACACACACACACACTGACATTTGTTGGAGTGGAACAGTTAGCAACGTGCTACATACGCTGTTGTTGATATGCTTCTCACACCAACCCTTTCAGGCCAAACTGTGGCCCCATTTTGGGGACAAACTTGCTTAACATTTTAGTGGCTTGTCCCCAAAACGGGCCTGCAGCGTTATTGATATGAAAGGGTTCACCCTTTTATAGAACTGCAGACAAGTTTCGACGACGAACCGCTTGTAATTCGACTGCCTCGCCCCCAAAACGGGACTGCAGTCCTAAAAGGGTTCACCTTGACTCTCTCGGGACGTCACAGGGGAAACTTGCCGATATACAAAACAAAAATGACGGTTACACCAACCATTGCGGCCTCTTGCCGACTGGGGGATGATGGGAGGATACCAAAACACTGGTGTTCCGAGCCACAACAAGGCAAGGGAATCACGGGGCGCAGCATGATCCGCCTCGTGCTGCCGGTTTCGATAACACCAAGCTTATCAACCATTGTGTTGGTGGTCGCCATGGTTGACTCATCGCCACAGCAGTGCAGTCCGTGGTCCCAAGGAAAGGCTCCAGTAATAAAATCTCGAGCAGGATATGAATTGCCTCGCACAGGAGGAAACCCGTGTGTGTGTGTGAAAAGTACACGGGGAGTGTTTTCGCCTCCTGCTGCCGCCGTGTGTCGCTGCGCTGATCGGGCGCTTTGGGGGGGGGGGGGAACTCGAGAGGAAATGCCTCATGCCTGCCTGCCTCGGGATGCAGTGTAGTACGGCACCAATCTGTCCGAACATATGTATGACATTAATACTAATACATATACGATATATAAAATACCTGGTGTGTATAACATATATACATGGTATACAATGACAGTTTAAAAAAAAGTATATGTATGTATATTAATATATATAGGCGTTTCTTAGATTTCGGGACAGAGTGGGACGTATAAGCTCATAAGAACTTACCAGATGTCTACTATTGCTGTTGCAGCCTTTGACAACCCAGATGCTGTCGTTGTTGTTGACGAAGTGTGATGCTTTCAGCGCCTAACGTCTAGCCGCCTATCGCCTCTACCGCCTAACGTCTGGCCGCACGCGTGCGCTTTTCCCGACTTTTGATTTTCGCCGACAACACCGTCATCATCATCAACAACAGCAACAACAACAACAACAACAATAACACTGAAGCAAATAGAGTAGACAAGCCGAAATTTGGCACGGAAGGGAGGTAGACTTGGTGCATGGGTTTCTTTTTGTTTCCGAGGTTTTCTTCTTTCGGGAAAGTTATGAGTGATCCATGTTGAAGATCATGCTGCACATTGTCGGATGGCAAAAAAAATAATAATAACACTGAAACCGAACGTATGCTTCGCGTCTGAAACAAGAAACTTCTATCCTACACCTGGTACGACATATACTCCCCCGTTTGTATGATTGGGACAGACTCTGCACGTTGACGCATGCTACAGCAGAGATGTGCACACCATTTATTTTTTCCGAGGCTCGCTCACTTGACCTTAAGCAGCTCCCTCCACACCTCACCCGAAAACCGACTTCCACGGCAAAGACTGAAACTGCATCCCGATGAACAGTATACAAAAAAAAAAACTTTTCGAAACAAGATTGACATTCCGGCCTTTTCTATATAGAGTAGTTGAGGAGCTTCGCCATTCAGAAAACGCTTTTGGCGGAAAGGTGCTCGCGCTTCTATCGTAGCACACGCGTCCATTTTTCTGATGGCAACCAAAATAATACTTGCTGTATATATAATCAGGCGTACGTACGGAGTGCCACACCCTTCGCATCCTCGGGGGTACATAATCAGGACACTCATCTACACGGGGGAGCGCGATAATAATCAGGACCGACTGTGGTGTTGGAGTGCACGGGTCTACCGTGGATTATGGTTACTATTACGGGGGACCATGGTAAACAGAACCTACGGTACCCACAAAAACTATATACTTACCTATTTTTACTAACAATATTTGGTCCTATTTACTATGGGCCCCCGTAATACTGCAGGGGAGCCATATTAACTAGGACCTACGGTACCCACAAAAAACTATTAATATATATTAGCCTATTTTTACGAACAATATTTGGTCCTGTTTACTATGTTCCCCCCGTAATAGCAGCAAGCGAAAAGCGGCGCCGAGATGTGTGCGCGCGCATGCATGGCTTCACCGTCTTATTAAAAGCCCTTCCGCTGTTCGCCTGTTCGATGGGTCTCGTCGTTGTTTTTTTCTGGGTGACAGCGGGCGAAGAACGCTGAAGAGGCCAACAGAAGGTGGGCGATGCGAAAACGATCCACGTCCAACTATGCGTACGCTTGTATGCCGGTATAGAACCACCATACCAGTACAACAAGAGTCATGACAACCGGAGGCAAACCATCCTCCCTAAAAAAGCGCGTGTTTGATCCGAAAAAAAAAAAAAAAACTAAACTCACTCGGCTGGTGTGTGCTCGATGTTTTCCCTCCAAAGTCAGCTCATTATGAATGGTGTATACCACTCTCACCGGGAGTATCAGCAAAGTAACAACCGAGCAAAATTTTTGTGTGAAGAACTCTGCGCGTTCTCGAATTCGACCAAGTTTAGTACAGAACAACGAAACCCCAGAATCTCACGATTGATGCCCCTCACGATGACCCCTCCCCCCCCCCCGGCCCTTCGATTCACGGCGCTTCGCGCTTGGTGCTAGCTATGTCTGTCTGGTCGGTGGAAACACGACGTGCTCCATCCCGGCGTTGTAAGGATGCGAAGGGTCTATGGTTATACGACTACGGTCATGCATGATAATGAGTACACCCCCCCCCCCCCCCGCCCTTCGATTTCTCGAGTCCCTCTCGGGACAAATCTGCTTCCTATACGTAGGATGAAGTTTTTTTTTTGTTTAACCGGCTTTCGCCTTGCAAGGTAATAGATGTGTGGGAGTGGGGGTTGTGAAGCGCCGTATCTTCGATCCATTTCTCAGAATTTTCTCGGATGGATTTTGTACCCTCCTGATTTGTCAGCACCTGCACATACAGCCCTTCAAGGTGGGCTTGCGTCACGATATTCATGATATCCCGTTTCCCCTCTTTTGTCGAGGAGGCGTGTTTCTGATCAAAACCCTTTGCGAGCCAGGAACGTGGGAATCGTCAAGATAAGACATCCAACCGCAAGCTCTGTGAGTAACTGCACGCGTCTAGCTCGACCTGCATTACAGCAGTGGTCGGGCCAGCCCCGCACTGCCCCTTTTGATATCCGGTAATCTGCCTATACCCTGGCAGGCTATCGAAACTACGGCCATCCATGATACCGAGACCCCCTACCCCCCCCATCCCCGTCCCCACGCTGTTGAAAACATTAAACTCCTCGTTGAACGCGCTAGGACTGAGGAGGAACTGGCGGAGACACGGGAGCAACTTGTTCTTGTCTGTGGGGTCTTCGAAAACAAAAATATCTTTTCCCCCGGTGGAAACGGAGAGGGGGCGGAGGGGGCGGCGGGGGCGGTCGGCAGAGGGGAGGTACGGCTGCGGTGACGCCGCCGCTCTAGGCCGTACTGCAAAATAACGGGGCGTCGGTGGTAGGGCAAAACATGCAAAAGGGTGTCGCCTTTATTTCGCCCCGCTTCGTCGAAATGGTTGACATGTGCTCACTGTAGGGCTAGCCCCTTGCCATACATGGTTGAAATGGCATATATCATACACCACGTACGGCAAAATATCCGCCCAGTACGACGAGGTGCATCTCGTACGACAACGTGGTCAGTTTTGCTGTCGGGTGTTGCCCACCGAGATCTTTCGAAGATCGCACACCTCGTTTGCGGCGGCAACGTACTGTGAAGCAAGCAAATACGGGATGGCACTTACTGATTCTGTAGTTGAACATCGAACTACTGTAAACAAACAAGTAAGTACACACCACCCACTGCTGTGTATTATGCAAAATAGAACTGCCGTTTGGATATCGCTATTGAATGCAAAAATGTTCTTATATTCGGGGACAGAGTGGCACCTGGACGAAAATACAAGGAGGGCCTTTTTAGGCGTTGATGTGAAGATAAAACAGCCCTTCTGTTGACGACTGACTGTCTGTGCTGCAGGACATTTACATGCCTTGCACAGGCCTGCTGAACGACACCATACGTAGGATAATACACAAGTGCTGTACACCAGGTATCTAACACCCCCTTACCGCTGCACCCATGTTTTCGGAAAAAAACTGCTTGGAATTAATCCAGGGGGGAAAAAAAGACAGCCCTGAAAAAGTAGAAAACGAAAACGTTTAGGGCTGCAGTCCCGTTTGGGGGCACGAACTAGCCAAATTCTGAGTAATTTGGCCCCAAACGGAACTGTAACGGAACTGATCGCAGTGCTAAAAAGGGTTAACAACCATCTCCGTAAAACCCTGAACCGAAACAATCTAATAAACCTCGACCCCCTGATAATTTTCTCGGAAATATATAGTGTGCGATCTAGAGGTAGTACCGCATACCTCTTTCTTCGCACACTGTTTCCGGGAAAATTCCCGGGGGGATCGGGGTTTAGCTGGCTATGGTTCAGGGTTATACAGAGGTTGTTAATCCCTTTTAGCACTGCGGTCAGTCCCGTTTTGGGGACATTTTACTTAGAATTTGAATGGTTTGTCCCGATAACGGGACTGCAGCCCTAAAAGGGTTAACAACCCCTGTGAAAGCCTGAACCATCGCCGTCTAAACCCCGCCCCGCAGGAATTTTCTCGGAAATGTAGTGTGCGATGAAGCGGTAGTAGTATATGCATTACTACTGTATACCTGGTACGTATCAACTGTGTTGTCGAAGCAGCTGGGCAAAACTCGTAAACACTACGAGCACAGGCCTCCCGTCTGGCGGAAAGAGTGGCTTATTCTGCCGACCGACACGTTCGACTCGGTCGAAGGAACAGAGTCGGGCCGACCTGCACCGGTTGAACCGCAGAACACGGTAGGGGTGGGGGCTTGTTGTTTTATGAGCCTCTCCTGGCATGAGGAGGAGTTCACCCCCTCACCTGAAACACGACTTCACTAATCGCGCAGTCCCTACCAGCATTTCTATGCTCGACTCCTAAAACTGATATACTTCGTGTACTTAGTAACAGTACCTCGGACAAATCAGATAGATCATGATCTATCTGTAGATATATGATCTACTGTAGTTCCGCACCTGCCGTTGTGAGAGGTCGGTGCAGGATCTGCGCAGTAGTAGTACAGATTCAACCCAGGAAACGTGCGCTAGATCAAGCGGATTGAGCGGGGTCCCACCGGGCGATGATAGTTAAATCATACAGAGGAATAGAGGAATGTATCTATCTTCCTCGAAATGTCTAGATCATCAAGCGGGAACGATATGCAGATGATCTGTCTGTCCGAGCTGCGAAAGTATAATACAAAACGTACTTGCTCACTTGAGGAAGAGCTCGATCGTCCAGAAAATACTCCCAGCCAAAATACCAGGTACCTGATATGCAATAACACCACCGTTACTACCGTGGGATATGATGAGTCCCCACAGCCGAGGGAGCCGAGCGTGTGTCTGCTCGGGAGATTGGCACAATGATTCTCAGGCGGTGGTAGTGTGGATGTAGCGACGGAACCAGGGCCGTGGATGCCGCGCAGGACAATAGAAACCCGCACTTACTCCGAAGGACACCGACAAAAAAAGGTTGGGGAGAGTAGGTGGTGGAGCGCGTGCGTACATGCGTTGAGAGGGGAGCGCAATATTGGCACGGGCGAGGGTGATTTCAACTGGCCACATAGAGGTAAAAGAGGTTGCTGCCGTCCTTCAGGGGCTGCTGCTGTGGGCCCTAGAGCTATCCCTGGTATCCTTTAGAGCTATGAATGATGAAGATGATGATGCTGATGATGCTGATGATGGATGTGGGTGGCGAGGACGACGGCGATGAAGATCATGATGACAGTGATGATGATGATGATGATGATGGTAATGATAATGATGATGATGACAATGATGTTTTCATATTGACTCATCTCTCTGAAATATAGCCCGCGATCACGAAAACAGGCTGAAAAACAACATACACGCCGGCGTGGAACCTCCACCGCTTCGTACGGGTTGTTGACACGTCTTGCCGACGTCTATCATCGGGTATATTTCCTGCTTCTCGCTATTGTCCCGTCATATCGTTGCACAAGTATCGTGATGTCACCAGGCTTACATCTTGAAGTCTCTGCTGGAGCACCCTGTCCTAACGCCGCGCTGAAACGAGGCTCAAAACCTGTTACTGGTGAAAATATTGCGCACACCCGTAGATAGCTGGAAAGGTCGGCGCTGGCAGTTGTTAGGCTGTCGAGCGTGATTTTGTAACTGTCTGCAAAGACTGGCGCTTGGTAGCTGTCAGACTGTCAAGCGTGCTTGCGGTAGACCCAAAACGGCTGGGGCTGGTAGCTGTTAGGCCGCCGTTCCCGCCGTGAGACAGTCACGTGTTGCCCGTGTTATCACACCACGCAGGCACAAAAGCACCTGCCTAGGTATATTTCTGAGGCTCCTTAGCTGAAGTGGTCCAACGACCGGCCTCCAGAAAAAACTAGAAACCAAGCCCGATACAACAGTACACGACATCACGTAGAACCGTAACAATATGTTCTGCTTTGGGCCAGGCTCGAATCATAAGCGAAAGGCCGGGGGTGTATCCGACTCCAACTTCTGCTTAAAGGAGGGCAAATAGTTTTTTTTCTGTTGTATTCTGTCTCTCTACCGTGGATCAATTCGTGTAAGTATTGGATTGGATGAGGCCTCCTTCGCCGGGCAGGAGGTCTCGTCCGGTATTTCCCCCCGGGCTGAGTAGAGTAGCGCATCACATACTCTGCGCGGGGTTAGTACCTGCAACTGATCTGGGTATACGAGCATACGGGTACTAGTGTTACTGCCGGGTGGGCGGGATGGTCTCGAGAAATGTTGCGACCAACTCTACGCCCGAGGTTGCGGGAGCGAAAATACGAAGCAACCTCGCTGCGATACAATCTCCGAGACATTTCAAAATCATCGATGGTTCCATTATTTGTGCCAATTTTGAGCCCATCGATTGGATCGCCCTTTTACTACTATTAATACTACCGTGGTATGTTTGTTTCAGGACTATGAGTAGCGCATAGAAATGTTGGTCGAGCTACGCGAACAAAGTTCCTCGAAGTCGTGTTTGGGAGGAGAGCTCATGCAATAATAAGCCGCCACCCTTTTCCGCGGCACTGCTCATACCTCATCAGACAGACACTGCTCTGGCTTTAAGGAGAGATGGAAGTGCAACCCGATGGCCTACTGTAGGTATACTTCGTACAATACATACAATATAGCATGTGAAACACTACTACTACTGCAATAAATGGTGTTCCAACGATATTGTGTGGTAGGTCCTCAGCACCATTCTGGAGCCCAGGCGGTCAAAAGTATATTGGCCAAAAAATGTTCCCTACCCCCCGTACAGTAGAATTGTAGCACACGTCCCACCTTGATGGAAACCCCTCTTTCCGCTTGGCATGTACGGGCCGGCTGTCTGGCCGCTCGTCGCCAAAATCGTACCCCTATTATGCGTATATTACAATGACGGCATTACCTTTCGAACAGGACTGAAAATCGTCCCTAACAAAACGAAGTAAATATGCCAACTGAATCGAGATCGGTTACACTGACCGCATGGTGGTTCCGGCCACCACATGAATGATGTGTGGGCTGGAATTGGAAATGTCCACGCCCTCGAGGGCAAGAAGTCCGACTCGCTGAATACGCACGAAACCTCCCCGCAGGGAAATTCAAAGGACGTTGACACCCACCCCCCATCCTCCAACCGTACCCGTTCTACCCTCACCCCAATCATCACTAGCCCTAGACCCAGCGTTCGTCACACGAATGGCATCCGTCCGTCCATCCATCCGAGCACCTAGAAGACCAACTACTTCAATCGACCCTGTTGCAGTATGTATGTATGTGGATCCGACCTACAGAAAAACATGACGGCACGTGGAATCAACAATACACCCACTTCTCGGACCAACATGTGATTGATGAGATCAAACGCCACTCGGCGCTTGCCACACGAACGGCATTCATCCACCGGAACACATAAAAAACAAGCATACCTGGTACGCCATACTTATACTTTCGTGTCTCTTGAACACAACACAACAAGTTCCCTACCCCCACGGGACCTTCTCTACCTATTGACTCGCCACGCGGATCCGCGATCTACAGACGCACGTGACAACACTCAATGCAACACACAGAGTCTATAAGGCACCAACAACTCGAATTCCGTCGAGGTCTAACGCCACACACGTCAGGACGCCCAAGCAGTTCGATTGCCAAAATCTGAGTATCGTACGACCCCCATACGTATCGCTCAGACCTTTTATTCTTTTTTTGGGGGGGGAAAAAGACGCGTGCTACGACGGGGGTGCACCTATTTTTGCTTTCTGGGGCTCCTGGCTTGAGGAGGCCTATACTATCACTAACTCGCCCTGAAATTGACTTCGAAAAAACATGCAATTGCAACAACCCGATGGTCTACAGGTATACAACAAAACGAGTACCAGGTAACATGTAAAAACACAAATGGTATTCCCAGTGACATTGGGCGGTTCTCCTCGGTGAAGGAGCCACGGCGGTCAAAAATGTTATTGGCTGTATAGACAATGCCACCGGTATCATAGCACGAATCAAAATCAAGGCATTTGCATGAATGCAGCGCGGTACGTCTACCCACTCACTCAACATCCATATATGGCCGGGGAACCGTCAGAAACATTTTTTGGATTTACCCGTGTACACGTCGGCACTACTGTGTTTCCAGCGGGGTTTCGTGTCTTTGTCCTGCGGTGCGACACCGCGCCCCATCGCCACCATTTTGCCGTTTGTTCACAAAGCCCACTGCCCAGGCCACCTGGGCAACACCGTCTCACAGAATCCACTACCCACGCTACTTGGGGGCACAGTTACACGCTACGGCAGCTTACTATGACGCGACCCAACCACGTTGTCCAAAAAACAAGACCGTGGGGTTTTAAGCCGTGCAGTATCCTAGAAAAGGCCGTTGGGTTCTCAACCGTGCTTCCAAGAGAAGACCGTTGATTTTTCAACCATACGCGTCCTAGAAAAGGCCGTTGGATTTGTGTGTCGGGAAGAACCCTCCGGCCGCGCCACCGCTGGTGCCTCCGTCAATACCGCCGGCACCGGCGCCGCCGCCCAGTCTGTTGCCGGGAGAGCGGTTCGAGTAGTATCCCCTCACTTCTGCCGGTGTCTCCGGGCGCTTCGTCGCGAACCGCCCCGATGCCTTTGGCCAACAAAAAAGAGAAAAACACCATTACGGATTGACCATTAGCGGGTATACCAGCTGGTAGCTGGCGTGTACGCTGCAGACTCGCTTGCTGATGACCAGCAAGATACAGCCCATAAATTGAGACCAACGCGTTTCACGGTGAGGTGAAGTTTGTGCGAGAGCTCCAACAGAAAATAGATTACCAGATGACAGTGTTGACAAGTATCGACCATGATGGTTACTGATAAGTATCGCTAGTGGAGAAAACAGATATCAACGGGCGGTGAACGTTTGTTTGGTTTCAGTAAATATCGGGGGAGGTTTTTACGGGGAAAATAAATGAAATACTCGTACACGTAGCAACGGTATCCAATTGGCATTTGCTATCAAAAAGAACACAATTCGGCCTCAGAATATGAAACTACATCAGACTAAACGCCTATTCCTCTTATACAACAAAAAACTGGAGGTTGTTCTCCAAACGGTTCCTGATCTCCACTGTAATGTTCTTCCCCATTCTCAGAAAGGGTTGGACGAACACACATTGTTTGTTTTTTTTCGGGAGGCGACGCAAATATTTTCGCCTACCAAGTACCGGGTGGAACATAAGGACGAGGGGTTAGGTTAAACCTGTAGTCGGTACTAGGTATGGCGATTGGCGTGTGAAGTCATCAACGGTCGCCTATAGTACAGGACAGTCGGTCGGCAATCGTTTATTTTCTGCGCTCGGGAACACTATGTTCCCTCGATTTAGGAGCCTCAGGAAGCATTAAGTGAATCCCCATTGTAGCATGTGCATCTCATCCCCTCGGCGTCTTTACTTACCCCTTGCTGAGCCGAGAAAGTTGGGGAAGGCGTGACAGAGTGAGAAAAGCCTTGACCTTTCCTCGGGCGCAGCATCGGGCTGATATGGCTGTCACCGCCGCCGCCGCCGCCGCCGCCGCCGCCGCCGCCGCGTGAAGTCGTGGGACGCGCCAACGGCCAGGGAGCTCTTGCGCCGGTGTTGCTGCCGCTGCTGCTGCTGCCCCCGTTGTTATTTGTGCCGCCACGGTAGCCGTCGTCCCTCCCCATGAACGTCCCGCTCCTGTCCCGGCGACGAGACATCCCCCCGCCCGTTGTACCCGCAATGTGTTTGTGGCCAACTGTTCGCGACGTCACATACATTCATAGCTATGACTGCGTCTAGGATATGGATACGTACATTTTTTTTTGTTTTTTAGACGTGCTGCGATAGGGACAGCACGTTGTCGCCATTTTTTTTTCTGATCAGGGGGGGGGGGGTCTCAATTAATGAGGCTATTCAACTGACGCACTACCCTATACTTGGTATGATTCGATGTGAACCTAAAAAGGGCCATGACATTGCCCCTCGGATATACCCCTTTCAGTACTGCAATTCCGTTTGCGGACAAACTACCTACTACTGTATAATTTTGAGTGGTTTGTCTCCAGTCAGAAAAAGGTTTTTAAGAGTACACTTTTTCTTCAGCATCCTTTTTTTGGGTGACATGCATGCACACAGCAGAGATCCTCAAGCGAGGAGAAAAAGCCTCAGGAAAGACGCGACGGTGTTTCATCCCGACCATATGTAGCGTGCCTCCTACAGGCTTTCCATACTGCCTTGTCGTCGCCGTCTCTCCGACCGCGTTATCCCTCTCTCGGTACTCCAGACGGGTAAAAAGGACGATAAAAAAGTCACGATCACAGCATCGACGGCCACTTCTTGATTGGGCGGACGACACAAAGGACTGTAGGTAGTGTAGTGTGGTGTAGTGTCCGAGTGACACCATCAGGAGTCGTACGGCACGGCACAGATGCAGCACGATCCTACCCCTATTGGCGAGGCGCCCACTCGCGCCTCTCGTAGACGGTGGGTTCTAACACCTTATGATCAAAATGTGTCCGTCCTTATCTCGGCGTCGCGAAGAGGTTAGCACGACGACACACACGCAGGCGCACAGCGATCGAGGACGAACGCGTGCGTGCACCGGGTGGTGCGTGGGCCCCTCACACGGCGCTCCGCCAGCCCCGAAGTCGCTCGCTCTGGCGTTCTGCTGTCCGGGCGTGCATGCCCCCGACACATACACAGATTCCCTGCGGCTTCCGGGGGGTCATCCTGGCGTTTCCATGACGAGGAGTCTCTCTTCGTGTCGATTTGGGTCCATCTGCCGAGTCGGGTGTGCAGCGATGCTTGTCCCGGGCTCATGCTAACCTCAGGAGCTCCTGCCAAGTTCAGGAGCTCCTGCTAGGTTCAGGGGCTCCTGCTAAGTTTAGGGGTGTATCGGTGGGGTACTGTGGGCGACTCGCTTTCCTCGTGAGGACATGACATTGTCCCCATTGTCCCCCTGGACTGATCTTACCTGAGGCTGGGGTGCGAAGAGTCGGCGGGAGCACGGTCCTCCGAGCGCTGCATGGAGCTCATGCCGCCGCCGCCGCCCCCAGGGGCACGCTCTCGCGGAGACACTTGCCGCTGTTGCGGCGGCGTCGGAACTCCTTGAAGTTGTATACCCAAATTCGTGGGGAGCGGGTGAGCGGGCACTTTTGGAAACCCAAAACCTATGAATGGAGACGGGCAAATACTTCACACATGCTTGGGGTCCCAACAACCAGAAAGGGCCTTGACTCGTCAGCTCGCTGACAATGTGCAGCTAGCCTTCTGATAATATGCAGTCAGCGTTCTGAGAGCGTGGAGTTTCGAAGGTTCCCGTGAATGTGTAGCTAGCTTTCTGATAATGTGGGGGCACTTTCAACAAAATACCACCAAAAATACGGAGCGGGAGATACCACCCGCGACGACGAGGAGGACGACCGTAAATATGCCACGTCTGCGTGAGGGTTGCCTATGGCAGTAGATTACGTGCGAGTTGCTACTTATTGGGCCGGCTTCTTGGCCACCATTAGCGTTTTCTCGTGAGGAAAAAAAGGCGGGGGGGGGGGGAGGTGAGTTCCTCCATTCTGATCGGTCGCGCGTGGCGAGGGGGGTGCCCTGGAGGTCAATACCAAGACTGGCTCGAACTCTCACAAAGGATATATATTTTACTGGTCAGAAGGAACTACCCATTACTCTCTACTCACCAAAATGCTGACTAGTTGGTTGTTGTTGACTACTGTAAGAAGATGAGGGCGTTATATTTTCTGACCGACACAACTGTCGCCGTCGGTTTCGATGACCAGGAGGGGCCGGGGTGGGGCGTACTCGATATCATGCATGGCTGTGGTCGTAGTCGTATGACCATATACCCTCGCATCCCTACAACGCCGGGACCACGGAGCACGTCGGGTTTTTCACCGATCAGGCAAGTATTGCTTGCACCAAGCGCGAAGCGCCTTGAGATGTCCGGCGAGTCACATGAAGGGTGAGCTGCATCCTACTAAGAACCAATTATGAGGTGGGCTTGCATATGCATGACAGCTTCGATTAGTTTATTTAATTTCCGGTGTGTGACCACTTTCAGAGACAGCGAAGGGAGTACTATGTAACTGACTGCCACTCGGGTGCCTTACCATATAAGCACTACGCGGTACGATCGTTCCTCTTGTGCGGAGTAAAGGCTCTCCGCCCCGCACCAATGATCTAACTCGACCACCAGCTGTAACCGGAAGCAGAAAAGAAAAAGAGAAGGTAAGCCATTTTAGGCGCCTGGGCTGTGCCAATACCGAGCAGAGAGATGCCCACCAACCCGGACTAGTAATGGGCGATGCCACTCTTACTACTAATATAAGAGGGGGGTATTTCTTAGGCTATTAGGCCACGCATGTGTAAGGCCGAGAAGGTAGCGCATGCAGTCGACATTGGTGCTACTTCTACCGTGGAGCGGGGGGGGGGGCGGGGGGCTGCCCCGATTTTTCCTCGCCGCGTTTAGGCCACGAAAGCAAGCAGCTCCGTACCATTCGGTTGGCGCAGCAAAAACAAGGAGCAGTCCCCATGACAGTGCATTACGCCAAACCATGAGGCATAATAAGCGCATAAGGTGCGCCCACCGTTGGTGGGGTAGTCACCCGGCCAAGTGGCTTCGAGGGGCTCAAAACTAAAAAACAAAACAAAAAGGGACCCCCCCCCCCCCCCCCCCCCTGCTACAGCAGCCTTGGTCTCGACATTCAACGTGCCCATTCGAGATATGCGGGATCGTCGCCGTGGCCCACGAATACCTGCTGCATTGGCCAAACCCTGGCGAGACAATCAGGTCGCTGCTGAACCGCACCTTAGCTGTGACCATTGCATGGGTTGAGAAAGTAGTTTATTCGCCGCTAGTATTTGCCCTGGGAAACAACAGTTGTAACACCGGATGGGCTGGCTGCAACACCAGCAGTATTTTGGTCGTATTTTTAAGAGTTACCAGGTACATATGTTGCGTTGAAGCTCGTGCTGCACAATTTTGGGTGGCATGCACGATAGTAACAATAACGGTATCGAATCTCCTCTATAGCTTGCATGCTGTCCGCCCCAAGAAGCTATACTGTGTGCTCACTTCCGTACCCCCACCCCCACCCCCTCACCCACCCCCGGAACGGGATAATATTAACATAAACGTTTTATGTACCATTATAGCGAAACAACGCAATAAGCGCCCAGCTGTTGGAGGTGCCTCTATTAGGAGTAGGAACGGTGCTCCGCCTCGAAAGGGATGCGTGGTCAATGGTCAAATGACTGAGGCAAGCAACAAATGAGTACCCCCCCCCCCCCCCCAACCCACCCTCCGCCTCCTCCAAACATACCAGATGGTCCACGCATGGCGGCGCCCCCTCGAGGAGACTCGGGGGGAGTGAACCCCCCGCCACCTCTCCCTCTGTCCATCTGAATCGGACAAAACGTCGTACACGATTCCAAGGACACGGTGGCCATACAGAAACGTTTCCATGTTAGAGTGCAGACCACGCTCCTTTGCGTCTTTCATGGGCCGACCCGCGACCTCACTCGACAGAAAAATAAATGAGCATCAAATGCTGGGATTTTCGGAGTTTTGGTGTGGTACATATTGTGGTGCACCACGCATGCATTAATGAGTGATCAATCAGATGCATATATGTAATGTGGTGCGGTGTGGTGTGCGGCGATGCCGGGGGGAGGGGAGGCGATGCGGGGGGGGGGGGGGGGGGGGGGGGCGCTCGTGTACAGGGACAACAGTACATTACCCGTAATCCTCTGACCTCTGCGAACGTGATTCCACACTAATTCCGAGTAGTTTTTGCCCAAAACCGTGGGCACGGTTACGAAGGGAAATGCCTGTTAGAGGGCCTAGATGGTCTCTTCAATGGACTACGGTAGGATCTTTGTTTTCGGGGGAAATCTTCGTTGCTGGAATTCTCAGAGCGCAAAACAAAAAATTGCTCTGTGTTGCTGCTGCGGCGGTTGATGGTACTGCACCTCTCTGGTTTGGTACACGCTTGAATTCCCATTCACGATTAGCACAGCCAGCCTTCAATTAAAGAACATGCCATCACCACCACCACCGCCACCACGCTCTCCGATCTCGGCGTGGCTTTCGACACGAGCAGCACAGGGCGAACTGCCTAAATAACAAGCGTATATCGATCCCGGGCACGTCTAAATCGGTCGCGTGTACGTCGCACGGTGGTGAAGACCACACCGAACGAACAGAGGATCAGGAAAATGTCAAGAATAAGTCGATATCGTCATATCGCGCCACGCTCTGATATTTGTGGGGATATTTTTCATCATCCGTTCCCGTCCGTTTGTGTACGCCCCACATACACACATATCCTCACGCACAACCATTCTGAAGAGGATTTCACAATCCCCACTACAAAAAAAACATGGGCTGGTGCTTGTCCGGCTTGCAACGATTGGATTGAGCGTTTTTTTTTTCATAGCACGAGGATGCACGCAAGCGAATAGCACCGTGCGGACAATGGGTAGCCGGTGCAAATTTTTGACCGGCAATGAAGCTTACAATCCGGACCAATCTTGTCCTCAGCCACACCCCACCACCTGCAGGGGCCAACCAACAACTAATGCCCGGAAATTCTCCAGAGGATCCAACCCATACACGCACCCACCCACCCGTGCTAACGCACGCCAACCCAACTCCAGCCTATTCTGCCCAATCCAAGCCAACTCAATCCAAACCAACCCAACCCAACCAACCCCAGCCCAACCCAGCCCAACCCAAAAGGCCAACCAACCCAATCCAACCCAACCAAACCAAACCAAACCAAACCAAACCCAACCATTGAACAATTTTGTGAGTGTGCGTTACAGCATATCACACTTTCCCACGTAAAGGTAACAGTCAAATTCCAAAAGAAAGGCCGAGTCGTATGTTCATCCTCTCCACCTGTTGATAGTGGATATCGCAGAAATGTTGCACACCCGGGGCATATCATCGATTCCCACAGTGGATGATCTACTGTAGATACTTCGAGGCAGATATATTCCTGATCTAAGTAATCTGTATGATCTGTATGATCTACTGTAGCTCACGTTGTTGCCGGTTGGGAAACGTACAATCTGCATGATCTACAACTGTAGGATATGCTTGTCGGGTTGGATCTGCACTATGGAAGTCCTGCACAACCTCTCACAACGGCAAGTGAGGAACTGCTAGATGATCTGTCTGCAGATATATAGATCAGCACCTGTCTGATCTATCTGAGGTGTGGAATGTTGTCATCGCGGCATGAATATCAACAAGAGCCGGAGAAAAACGCGAGAGGAGCATACGCGGTGTTATACCGGGTACTACATGAGCAAATAGATTAGAGCTAGAATGTCGACCGATTGTTGAAGGAGTTTTGCCGAGGATTTAGTATGGAAAAGCGCACCCCCGGGCGAGAGCGATGAAGAACACCACAGAACAGCAAGGTCTACCGGATAGGCTTGCTCGTGTGTTTCCGGGACTGCTAATAATGCGTCACTCCAGAAATCTGAACCTAGCGCCAATTATTTCACCTACACTGCACGAATCAGTCTGTTGATTCAAAAATATGGTCCAACTTATGGTCCTTCCGCTATCGGCGTGGAGGAGCCGGCCCTGATCCCTGCTTATCTTGCATCGCTTTTATGGACGGGTCGGTAGGTCGCCGAGCGTGCAGCATTTTGCCGCCCCCTAAAGCTGGCGTGGTACGTCGAACAAAAGTGCCGCTTTCTCGACTTGTTGTGATTCGGCAGAAGAACTAAAAGACGTTCTATGTTTTTTTCACTTCGATATCCGGGTGAAACGTCACGCATTAGCTGCACCCGGCAATATTCTTACGGAAGCCGCGAGCCGCAGGGAGGGCACTCCGCGCCGCACCTGTGAGCGGAGGTTCCCGTAGGCCTTTTCCCACGCCTGACACTTCCTGCTTTTTTCCTTGTAGGCTTCCTTCAGCCGAACAGCACGAGAAGGGGGAAGGCGTTCGTCACTTAGCGGCGAGCGTAAACGTTATTACAACCCCACCTTATTGGTGCTTTACGATGCTTATTTGGTCAAGATACCTACGTACATCGTCTCCTATAAATAAATCGTATTATGGCTGTTATTTCACGATCCATCTGGCAACGAACGCGCAGCGCTACTTCCGATCAATAGCATCCACATACTAAAGGGCGACTACAGTATAACCCAATGACTTGAAACATTGGAGGTGCTGTACCAAAAACAAGTGCCAACCTGTCCCGAAATATTGTGAACATACATATATATATACTAATATTCAACTAAAAGGTTATTTATATTCAGGTATAGAGTGTAATTATCATTCACACCAACGACTCGAGTCATAATCAAATGAATCCCACCCATTCCCACTTAAACATCCGTACACAGCATTAGTAGTATCAACGCACTTGGTATTACGGGGGACCATAGTTAATAGGACCACATATTGCTAGTAAATATGCTTAAATATATAGGTTTTTATGTACACCATAGGTCCTATTAACTATGGTCCCCCGTAATAGTATAGACAGGTTTTGCTATAGATTGCACCCGAAGGGGTGAGAACGGTACTATTGTCGATGGGGTTCTCAACCGGGTTGGACACGTGCGTGCAACTTTTCTCGAAGACGAGCTTTTTGGTGGGGTACATATAGAGACGGGTTGCTTCGATATACAAGGGTAGCACTTATTTTTGCCCTCTGAGGCAAAAAAAAAGTTCTGACTGGTGAAGAGGCTTTTCGACTGAGGAGCTGACGACCCAACATCGCTTAGGTTTTGCCGGACTAATACATCGATGCACGTGGGTGCTGATTGGTATGCTTCCCCGTAGTAGAGCTCCGCATGATGAGAACCGTCTGAGACGTGGGCTGCGACAGGGGCAACATTCTGACGGGGTTCCTCGACCGAGGAGCAACTCGCTACAATATCTCTTAATTCTTCACTCGGTTGCATTTGGTTGGTAAGGTATAGGCAAAATATCACCCTTTCAGATTTGATTGATCAAACATCGGTCCGGAGTCAGCAGAGCCGTTCATGAGGGGGACTGTATTGTCGGTGTAATTTTGTCATGTATTCGGGTCTGATTGGCAGCACATTCCATGTTTTGAGTCGCTGGGTGCCAGTGACCCTTTTTTATGTGGATGATATGATTGGAAGAAGCGCTGAACATGATCAGCTGGCAAATGGAATACTACTCCTAGTATCAGTAATAAGGTAAGGCGGCTATCGGTTAGTCTATTAACTATCATTCGGGCGATGCTAGCCTGCCTGGAGATCGACGAGCTCCTTCTCCCGAAGACGGAGCTTGTGGTCCGCCTCCCTCAGCTTCTGCTCCACCGAAGCGCTCTGGTTCCGTAGCTGGTTGCGTATAACGGCACCACACAAGGCAAGGGCATCAGAGCCCCGTTCCGCGGTAGAGTGCGTCATTTGGGGGCAACCGTTTCATGACCGACGGGGTTCCTCAACAAAACTGAGGGTCTGCGCAATTTATTTGCAATCCTATTTGCGCGCCATGTACTTGCAATCCCATCATATTTGTGCACAACGTATTTGCAATCCCGTACATTTGTACCATAAAGGTTTATAAAGGGAGTGCCTATTCGTTGGGATTGTTCATGGTGTTCTGCACATTTCTGCCCAAAAGTGCCTCCTCTACCACAGAGCCTTACAAGGGGTGTTAGATAGAAGGATGTAACCCACCCTTCACGCGACTCGCTCGACACCTCACGTTTCGCTTCGCGCTTCGTGCAATCAATGTCTGCTTGATCGGTGAAAAATCCCGACGTGCTCCGTCCCGGCATTGTAGGGATGCGAGGGTATATCGTCATACGACTACGGCCATGCATGAGATCGAGTACACCACCACTCCCTACCACAGCATGCCTCACCGCACACACAACACAGAAGCCTGTGGGTGGAGCGGATGCACTCCTTCAAGCTACTACGGGACTCAATCAGCGTGCTGATGGACCCCAGCCAGCGTCCCAAATCAAAACGAAAATGTACGTATTACGTAGCGCGTGGATGCAGAGCACATACATACCGAGAATGAAACGTCTAGCCTGACAATATTAGTTGGGCGCCATTCCGACGCCCAATACTATGGGGGAAAAAAATCGTGATTCACCTTCTTTATGGACCCTGGTACATTGCAGTGGAGAATGAGTCATGCAACCGTGGTGGTAGAGGAGGTACCCGCACTTCTCAAATATACCGCTACATAAAACGATAATGAATGATTTTGACAAAAGGATACGAAAACTGACGAGGAATCCCGTGATCCGTATCGGCCTAAAACACCATGACATTGCTGAAAATCGCAAGAGAAGGGAACGGCGAACATTACTATGGTAGTTTCTCAGTTGAGTAATGACAGGTTAAGAGCCCCGTCAAAACTGATGAGTGATCGCGTGGCCTGCATAGGCCTAAAACACCATGATACTGCTGAAAACTGCGAAGCCAATGAAACGGAAAACATTTTTGTTGCCGTTCTTCAGTTGAGTAATTAACAGGTTAAGAGCCCCGTCAGTCAGAACGTTTTGGGCCGAAATAGTACCCCTACCGTACTGTAGAAGCATGATGACTCAATTGTTCACGAGTCGTTTTCATTCCTCTACGCTACTACTATTACTACTGCTACTACTACTACTACTACTACTACTACTACTACTACTACTACCACCACTACTACTACTGCTGCTGCTACTACTACTAATACTACTACTATCACTACTACTACTACTACTACTACTACTACTACGACTACTTCTATGATACTACCACTACTACTACTACTACTACTACTACTACTACTACTACTACTACTACTACAACTACTACCATTAATACTACTATCACTACTACTATCGACTGCGCTGGCGATCTCAGGCGCACCCACTGCAGTTCCGCAGGAACTCTTCGCGTGCCTTGTCGTAGCCCTACAGCAGCACTCGGTGCGGCGCACGTGCTGCCTGCATGGCCCTGCTATAGGTGATCTGCACGTGCATGGTCGTGCTATGTGCTATGAATCTGCATGGCCGTGCTACCTGTGTGAGCGTGCGTGCGTACCTGCATGGTCGTGCTGCCAGTATAAGCATGGGCGTGCTACCTGTACGATCGTGCGTGCCACTTGCATGGGCGTGTTCCCTTCATGATCGTGCTAGAGCAGTACCTGCATGGTCAACCGGCCGTTTTCGTGCCTCTGCTTGGCCAGGTCGGTTTTCAGCTGCACATCGGACTCCGCCGCCCGCTGACCCTCGATTGTCATCTGGGCCAGGACGAACGCCACCGACTCGTGAAGGGCCATGGCGGCCCGCACCACCGATTGCCCCACGCTGCGAAAGTCCGGTTCCTTGTAGATCTCCTGGAGATGTGGTCATGATGATACCGCAAGCGCACATTTCAGGAACACATGAGGGAAAAATTCAAGCAACCATTAGTCCCGGGAGTATATACCCTGTCAGTGCTCGCGCATGATCCCTACGATCAGAACACTATTGTCTTTGGGTGTAAGCAATGGGAGGGCGGCGGTATGATTGCTTGGTGTTATTCTTATCTTCCTGTGGTGGCATGACTTTGATATTTGAGGACCTTATGTAAAGCAGAGCGCGTGGTGAGGAGATGTGCTTGCTCCTTTTGTTGGGTTGTGGTCGATGATCGCCTCTCTGTACCGCGTGAATGTCTCAGCAGGGAGCGTGTATCCTAGCCCCCCCCCTCTCTTTTTTACACTTTCAGGGCCGCAGCCCCGTTTTGAGGGCAGCCTACTTCGAATTTGGGTGGTCTTCCAAACGGAACTGCAGTCCTAGAAAGGTTAAACTTTACTGCTGCGAGCATCGTCCTATACTCTAATTCCAAGTAGGATACCCCCAAAGCGTGGGTGGAGTTCTTAGTGAGATCAAGGAGGCAGTACCTCACTATGAGATAAAACGTTGAACCCTCTTGCCTCTATACCCTAATGGGCTAGGACCTTGGAACAAGTTTGAGGCCATGGCCCACATAGATTATACCACTTCCGGAGAATGGGAATATAATACATTTTTAATCGTTTTAGCACCGAACTCCCGTTTGGGGGGTAAACTACTTGAAATTAGGGTAGGACGTTGGCGCAGCAGAAAAAAAGGTCAACTTAACTCCTTCCGAAAATGCACCGACGTTTTGGGGGGACCTTGTACTCGGAACTAGAATTAGACACTGTGTTCAAAGTAATTGGTGTGTACGAAAAACACAAGAAACCTACAAGACAAAACAGGAAAGAAGGCTGGAGCTGGAGCTGGGCAAAACTGGAGGTCGGTACAAAAGACGACACACAGCATACACCAACACAGAATCTGGCAAGTCAAGTGTCTCAGCCATTATTTTGGCCCCATGGTTTACTACTTTAGATCATATTTGTTCGTCTCGTACGATACCAAGCGCATCAGCCCAAGCCTGAGTGTCCGTCAGCTTCAGCGTCAGCCTCTGCTATCACGCCATTTACGGGAACACGCTCCGCGATCCCTGATAGGTTGCAGCAGTAAAACAGTTTGAAGCAAATCACAAAAGCAAGCAAGCGCGCCTGGAACATCATGCGGCGGAAGTGGGCGGGCGCCAGGCCGATAGTGAGGTCGGTGATGTCCGCCTCCTCCAGGGAATGGCCGCAAGCCGGGCACGACTGGCTCTGGCCGAAGTGCTGGAAAGCGCACGATTCGCAGAACAAGTGCCCACACTGCGTCCGGAAACACGGGCCATTCGCTTCCTGGGGTGCACGGAAGGAGGTGCCAGGGGGGGGGAGGGGGTACTCATGTCATGCATTGCCGTAGTCGTATGGCCATAGACCCTCGCATCCTTACGATGCCGGGACAGAGCACGTCGGGTCTTCACCGACTAGGCAGCAGACATTGCCTGAACGAAGCTTCGCGTAGCGAAACGTGAGATGTTGAGCGAGTCGCATGAAGGGTGAGCTGCATCCTACAAAGAACCGCTTGTGGGGCGGACGTACATATGGACTTCAGTGCCAATGCGTGAATTTATTTTTCCGGTGTGGCCATTTCCAGACGGGGGGGGTTAGGTTCCCACGTGCGTCGGTGTCGAAAGAGAGTTCCTCAAGTCAGGAGCCTCAGAAGACAAAAGTAGATGATACCCTCTACCGTAGCACGCGTCTGCCCCGGAGTACTCAGGTACCCATGCGGTTAGAATCGGGGGCCTGTCCGATGCATGCAACAGATAGACCCGAAATGGGAGGCAAGGAGAGATCTGCGGTGTTAGTGATGGCAGCAGCAGGCCAGGCGAATGAAACTCGGCAACATGTGACTGCAACGACCAGTGCAGGGCACATAGGCACCTGTATACTAAGAATACGAGCAATTGAAAGGCCAGCAGAGGCTGAGATTTTCACCGATTTGCAAGGGGAGAGTGGGAAAATCCCGAAGCCGTGTTTCGTCCTGAAGTTAGTGAAGAAAACACCCTTGACCAAAGAAGAAATCTAGCCCGGAGGGCAGCACCTCTGTTTCTTGCAATCGATGTATACTCGTACAGCGGGTGTCCTGAAAGCGGTCCAAGAACAGAACATCTACGGTATTTCACGTGAGATACCACCCTTCGCTTAGCTACCACCCCACAGCAGAAAAACACCCTCGGTGATAAAAAAACAAAACTCCGCAAACAAGGCCACAGTTTTATCACCTGGGTACGTTAGATATCACCCCCCTGGGCCGATACGGCTTCCATATATAATACAAACATGACATCACTCGAGGGTGGGGGTCCACACGAAAATAGTAACGGTATCGTGTTTGGCATCGCACAACATGGAGAACAACAACAGACAGCAGCATTGAACAGGGGCAGAGCCCTTTCGCACGAGTAGCACCGGCGAAGCCTGCTGCTCCGACACGGGTCTGCTGGCATGCCCCTAGCCACAGGCAGGGCCGCGATCGCTTCGTTCTTCGTCCTCGGTCCCCAATAGGCTACATTCCCCAGGTAGGTGGCAAAAAAAGCAAACCTCGAAGACATCATGTGTCATAAACCCGGTAGTACATACGCGCGATCGAAGTATCTCACGCAGCTTGCAAAGGTGAGTTTCGACGAAATCCTCGATCTCACAGCCGTCGTTTTTTTAGTTTAGCAATATACGTGCGGAGGCGTTCTACGATTGAGGTATCACATTTGGGGGGGGGGGGGCTTTCTGAGCCACCCCGGCGTCCTTACCGGGCGGCAGTTGAATGATGAGTATGTAACTTGTGCTCTACATTGCTGGCCATAATGCGTACGTACACGTACGAGATGCGTGTAGCATCAGTTGTATACTCAAATATATGTCTGTCCTCGTTGAATTCCGAATAATACCAGGCGGTGTCTTGTACTAATAATCATAAGTACACATATTCATAGGCGCCCTGCACCCTGAGTGTAGGTATAAGCACGACTGACCTGCCAGCACATGTTGCACCGCTGGGCGAGGGCAGAGGGCGTCCCTCCTTCGATCATGGTCTCCGAAATTCCGCGCGGCGATACTACAGTACGCGCGGTGGTGCAACTCCTTCCGTGTCGGCGGCAACGAAGCACAGGACGCTCGTTCGCTCTGGTTGGCTGAGCCAACGCCCCACACCCCACACCCCCTCCTTGTCACGATCTTTGGATGGGGTCTTGCTGGAACACGCGATGTTCTGCTCTTGCTCTCCCTGTCGTGTGCGTGTACCAGGGTAGCTGCTTTCGAAACGGCCCAGCCCTCTCTGATCTCAGGCCTGTTCAGAGTTGAGATACGGATTGTTGACGCATGAACGGAGCGAAAAGTGCTTCGCGCGAAGATTTTTCGACAAGAAGGATATAATGTTCCTATCAGATCAGATTCTATCCTCGTCTCCCCCCCACCGGCCGCGGTCCCACCATCAGTGCCAGCACAGGTAGCCTCCAGAGTCTGTGCGGCTCTGACAAAGAGGCGCCCATCTTGAAGCATTACATATTTGCTGTGAAGTCCATCCTTCTCACGACTTCTATTAATAATAGCATTCCGCGATTAGCACAGCCCTCAATTCCACCGGACACAGATGTTGTCAGGACTGGGCTGTGGGCAGTGGAGGTCCAGCCAGGGCGTTCCACGAACAACGGGGCGACGCCCCTGCTGTGTTGCCGTGGCGCCATTGGTGATGATGATGCTGCTGTCCAACACTTTTTTCTTCGTTTTTCACGAAAACATTTTCAAAGGTTTCGTTTGAAAACACAGGAACAAGAGTAAGATTTCAAGCTTCAACAAGTCTCAATACTTGGATGCGTTCGTGTTTGCGAACTCGCCAAGTTCGAGGTCGAATGCTCGCTAGGCTAAGTTTCACACGTGGTGGGCGGTTCTCCGGGGCCCAGATGCCTCTCCTCACCTCGATCCAAGCACGTAGATACGCTTCAATATATCTCCTCTCGGTCAAGCATCCTGATCCAGGAAGAGCCAACCAAGCGCAAAATTCAAAATGGTGAAAGCCGAAAACCAAGGCCTTCGTATCTTAACGAAACCCTCGCATGTTCGACAAGTTTAGTGTTTCACAGAGCAGAGAGAGGGCAGCAACTCTCGGCCTGTCGCTGGCCTTATCCCCCTTGGAAGGACCCCTCCGAGGCGTCCTGCTCGTGGACTACCTGTTGAGCGCGAGGGTTACTGCTGAGGTTCGGATACGGACTCTGGTGCGGTACAGATTGCTGCCGTCTGCATCACAAACTGGCAGCGTGGTTGTTCTGCTTGTTTGCCTCGCAGAGATAACAACCTTGCTCTGTTCTACATCAGCACTGCTGCGGATCTCCCAGCTGGATTAAGTACTCAGGCCTACTAGTGAGGGACCACAGCTGATAGGTGGCAGGAGCTGGGGCCGCTGCTATTAAAATACTCAAATATAACGGAGGTGGAAATCCATTCTACTCGTAGGCGAAGCCGCGTGTCGCAAGGGTGGCCGATTGTACTGCGCGGGCTGCGTCGTCCCCAGCTATGCACGAGCATCAGGAACACATGAACCGGGTGCGGCGGCAGGAGCTCACGGCCGGCGTGCATGATTGGGTGAGAGCCATTTATCCCCGGGGAGTGTGGTGTTCAAACCAACTCGAGCACCAAATGATACTTCTCCTACTATGAACCCGGTACAGCAGTACCTAAAACTACTGCATATTCGTACCAGGTAATAACAGCAACAACTGCTGTCAGTATTCGTACACATATCCTACGAGTACGTACGTGACGGACTTCGAGCTTCTATGTACATCGGCCACACCGGCAGGTACACTGTCGACGTGTGTATGTTAACGGTTTAACGTGACGAACATACACACGTGAGCCGGCGAACATGAACCGGCACGCCCAGCTCCCAGCCACTCGTGACTCGTAACAAAATGTCAGAAGACGGCAGTTACGGCACTACTACTGCTGTAACGGACGGCCGTCTCGATTCAAGATACTACCAATATTACTATTGGTACCTGTAGTCTGGAAGATTTCGTAGAGGTGTGTGATAAACGATTGACGGCGCCCGAAACTGCCGTCTACTGACACCTTCGAAACTGCAAGTATTGATGTTAATATTATTACGGGGGATCATAGTTAACAGGACCAAATATTGTTGGTAAAAATGTTTAAGTATATAGGTTTTTTTATGTATGCCATAGGTCCCATTAACTTTGGTCCCCCGTAATAGTAGTACACGTAGATGCTGCGGTGCGTATACCGGAACCTATACGAAACTACTATTAATATTAATATTACGGGGGACCATAGTTAATAGGACCTACGGTAAACACAGAAACCTATCGTTTTCCTTATTTTTACCATCAATATTTGGTTCTACTTTCTATGGTCCCTCGTAATAATACCAGTGCTGCAGTTACTTGAATATATCATGCTGTATCACAAGGTTTCTCTGCGGGATGTGGGTGACTCGAAATCCCAAGAGTGACGCAAGTTGAACCGGGGGAGCAGAGGCGTTCCTAGGTACATGACACATGACCCTATGTGAGGCTCGCCGGTGTTGTATATACGGCTGCTGTATTACGGGGGACCATAGTAAATAAAACCCAATATTGTTGATAAAAATAGGTAAATATATAGGTGTTTGTGTGTACCGTAGGCCCTATTAACTGTTGTCCCCCGTAATAGTACTGCGCGGGTGTTTGTTTATATTTCAGAGGGAGCATTGGTTGGCCTTGCCCAGCTCGTCGTGTTCACGATGATACCCCCAGATAAATACACGCACACGCACACGCACACGCACACGAACCGATGCACCGTTCGTAGCTGTCACAACAAATAAGGCCTGGAACAGTACGGCTACTACTGCTGTTGTACCGTGGACGCCACAACGTCACGAGCTCGTAAAGGTTACGACGGCAGTGTAAATACGGGAACGCAGATATGATTATAGCACTACAGCACATAAAAACGAAGAGCTGAAATTGCCCCTCTTTTGCTGCTGCTGTAGGATCCTAGGATGATATGCACCCACACACACACTCACGCAACAGCGCCGTTCGTGGCTGTCACATCGGCCAGACCTTGAAGCGCGGCTGTTGTGCCGTGGATACCTTTGAAGGCTGCCCTGGTTGGCTGCGGTACTTCACAAACAGTGGAACTGCAGCGGGGTAAAAAAATGAAGGAACAAAAAAATGGGGTTTCCACGGACCTTCTTGGACCTAGCTGGGCGGAACGGCCTCACGCGATTTCGTGCCAAATTCGGTGACTTTGATCGCGGGTGCCCAGAGCACGGGCCACGAACCTCGGCCGGGAATCCACACTTGCGGAGTGGTATACGCGCGTGCCCCCTGCGTGCCCTGCGTGCCCTGCGGGCCCTGCGGGCAAAAGAGCGCAAGAGGAAAATACCGACGACCCGAAGAGAAAACATTTGCGTTCCGCAAAAAATGTGTATTCCACTCGTACGCACACATAGACATTGAGCTAAAGGCCTTACTGCTGTGGGGGAACATACTACTGTAGTAGTAATCAGGACCGACTATAGTTTGTAAATATAGGGGGGGGGGCATGGTTTCTGGGTCCGTCATGAGTGCTGATTACTAGAATATGTAGTCCTATGCCCACCCGAAATAGCCGCAGTAAACGTTGATGCCGTTACACGCCAGGCGTTTGCGTTCGGTACGAGTACTGGAGTACCGTAGGTGCTGGCGGCGGCGCACAGCACTGGCTGGCCAGCGGCTGGCTCTGCCGCTCGAGGAGTCCCGGCAGCGCGAAAAAACTAACCCGTCTCCGCTGCACCGCTGCTTTTACCGTGTAACACTTATCACACGTGTGATAACGTAACACACCCCCGGGAAGAATTTTCAAAATCTGAATTTTTCTCTCGAGAACGCGGGAAAGGAAGGGTAATAAAACGCTGAGCGACGCGTCCATACGTATAGGAAATACATCCCTCTACGAAATGTTTCCAAAGCCAGCCACCATTTTCGGCGTGTACCCCCTTTAAGCCATGGTTTGGAGAACAGCGCCTCTGATTTTTTTTTTCCCGGGGGGGGGTGTGTTGTCCTGTCACCCGTGTGTTATACCACTTAGTTCCCTAAAAACAAGGAAACAAATGATTGAAAATTAATACATAAACGATCCTTGGATGCGGTGACAGAGTGGTATACTGCTGTGTTTTCTTTTTTGGGTGCGCCAATGCCTCTTCTGGCATTGTTTTGTACCACCCTGGGCGGAACTATAAGGGGCGTTTAAACATTAATATGAAGACCAACCGGTCCTTATGTTTTAATATTAGTGTAAGGGGAGGTCAATCGAGGGGTCGAACCGAGGTCTCCGATAATCCCAGGTACGTATAATACGAATACTCGTACGTAGCCTATTTCGGCTGCTGTTGTGAGGCGGGTGACTTGCACCAGCGCCTGATCCTGAGGCATGTCGGGGCTTGAGCGGGGGTAACGTGGCGAAAGAAAAGTGATGATCAATCATGATCTCGCATGTTGCAAAGCTGAGTATCGACCGATCGGTTGAACTCACAGCTGACGTGCCTTTTTAGTTTGTTTTTTTTATAAAATCGGAGGTGTAATGATAGCTCGAGAATTGAGAAGGGAAAACGTGTCGGAAAAACATACTCGATTGTAGTACAGCATCGAGTACATGAAACAGCCCGGGCTGCTGGGGTGGCAGGGGACGTTCCCCGAGTGTGATACCTGGTATTTATGTAAGGAGGTGTAGTGTTGGACATCATATCGGAATTTTTCGACGTATTTTTTATCATCGGGCTTTCGATATTCCGTGTATATCGAACGTGTTTTGCCCTCCATTCCCTCCCTGGCATCCCCGTCTTTTTTACGCTGATACTGAGCGAAGAGCGTCGATGTATCAAATATCGAAATCGTATCAATTATTATTTTTGTTCAAGATCGGTATCGCAACGAAGTCGATTCCGATATCGATATCCAACACATTTCCGACACTGGTCGGTGTTGCGCTCCAGAACCGATTATGGTGTGTAATCTTAAGGGGATGCCATGGTTTTTGGCTCCATCGTGGGTTCGGATTACTTTGTAAGCCTCTTGTATTAGGAGGCTGACCGCACGTACTGACCGAGTTTCCCACACCTCAGGCAGACAATCTACAGATCATCTGCCGATCATCTATTCCCACTTGATGATCTAGGTCTTTCTTGGAAGATTTGTTCCTGATCTTGTATGTTGCCGGGTTGAACCCGTACAATCCGCGTGATCTACTGTGGTGTAGCACTTGTCTTCTTGGTTGGGTCTGTACTATGCCAGATCCTGCTTTCTCTCCGGCTCACTCTAACTACTGCTGCCCTTTCTGCCTGCAGGGAGGCCCTCGGCCGCAGGCAGGGGCGAGAAGCTGTCGAGCGGCCGGGTTGCCGCGTTGCACCGCGAGGGCCAAGATGGTGCTGGCGTTGACGTCGGTGCTATTGGCCCTCGCAGCTCGTTCGGCCGCTTCGCTGGCCCCGGGTGCTGCTTCGCCAGGGAGCGATTTCCGGCGAGGTACGGATAGTACTATTATCGGGTTCGATGCGATACGGTACCAACAAAGTAATGGATATCGGACGAAAATCGATTTCGACACGATGCGATACCGATGAATGATGATATCGGACGAGAATCGATCGAGGTTGACTCGATACAAAACCGATAAATAATGAGTACCGAACGATATTCGATTTCGGTACGATGCGATACCGATGAATGATGGATATCGGACATTTATCGATTTCGGCACTATACGATACCGATAAATTATTGATACCGGACAAAAATCGATTTCGACACGATATGGATGATGCATATCGGACAAGAGTCGAGTTCGGTACGGAAAGGAACCGATAAATGATGGATATCGAACGAGAATCGACTCCGGTACGATACCATACCGATAAGTGAGGGGTGTAAAGGATCGATTTCGACACGATACGATACCGATAAATGATGGATATCGGACGACATTTTGAGTTCGACACGATAGGATACTGTCTGTACCGATGAACAAGAAATCAAATCGATATGATTCCGATACGGCGTTGCCGTGGATATATCGAAACGCTCGTCCGGTACGTATGGCTTGAAAAGTACCAGCATGGGGATACGAGGGGGTGGAGGACAAAAAATCGTTCCGTATGATACGATATACGATACATCGAAAGTTCGATAACCTTCGATACGATATCCAAAGCAAGCAGTACACAGCAGTGCGTGCAGCCAAATCGCTGTTGTCGGGATCGCGTTTCCTTGGCGGCGGGTACTCGAACGGTATCGGATTTTCGTCGACTGGCGACGGAATCGGTTCGTAGCACTTACTACTACGCTGATAGCAGAGCCCGGCGTTGCGTCGTAGAGTGTGTGAAGAGACCGCTTTTGTGGCGAGCACTAGTCGATCAAAGACGCAAGGATGCTACTATAGTCTACACGTGCTCGTATGAATATAGACCAGGCAGGGGGGAGGGGAGAGAGGGGGGAGGGTGGAGGGGGGTGATCTGCATGCAGTACCGTCTAGCCTCGTGCAGTACCGCGGTCAGAGTGCGTACGAGCAAAAACAAAAAGGGAGCGTCCAGTCTGAGTCCCTTCAACTTCAAGGGAAAAAATAACAAATTGATACAAAAAAATGTATGACCGAACCCGGCTGCCGCTGCGGCGGCAGGCAGCCCCTCCCTCCCTCCCTCCCTCCCTTCTCCCCTCCCTCCCTCCCTCCCTCCCTCCCTCCCTCCCTCCCTCCCTCCCTCCCTCCCTCCCTCCCTCGCTCCCTCCCTCCCTCCCTCCCTCCCTCCCTCCCTCCCTCCCTCCCTCCCTCCCTCCCTCCCTCCCTCCCTCCCTCCCTCCCTCCCTCCCTCCCTTCTCCCCTCCCTCCCTCCCTCCCTCCCTCCCTCCCTCCCTCCCTCCCTCCCTCCCTCCCTCCCTCCCTCCCTCCCTCCCTCCGTCCCTCCGTCCCTCCGTCCCTCCGTCCCTCCCTCCCTCCGTCCCTCCCTCCCTCCCTCCTTCCCACCCTCCCACCCTCCCTCTCCTCCCTCCCTCCCTCCCTCTCTCCGTCCCTCCCTTCTCCCCTCCCTCCCTCCCTCCCTCCCGCCCCCCCTCCCTCCCCGCCTCCCTCCCTCCCGCCCCCCCGCCTCCCCCTCCCCCCCGCCTCCCCCCCTCCCTCCCCACCTCCCTCTCCCCGTCCCTCCTCCCTTGACACGAACAACGCCCGCACCCATACTCCCTTCGACTGCTGCGAAAAAGGATCCCACAGTAGTAATTCCGAGCTGTTTGTCCTCCCAACGAATCGTTTGGCACGGGTCTGAACGCGTTCAGTCACGTCCCCTGACCACCCGAACTCCCACTGTCGTTACATCCCGCGCCTCGCTCCGTCCATCGCGACAGGCGCCGCCGCGATTTTTTTGTTAACCTTGAGGGGCGGTGCCGGCGGAGGCAAAGGACCGGGAGGACCGGGGGGCCAAGGGGGGGTCGGGGGCGGGAGCGGAGGGGCGGCCGCACCCTCGTATGCGAGACTCCCCCCACGGGACGCCCTCCTCTACGACGAGCTCGAGGTTCACTGGGGCGCTACGGCCAGGTATGGGGTGAAGCGTACGCAGGTCCCAGGAGACGGCGGGTCCGGCCTGCGGAGGACGACCGTCTAGACCTACAGCAAATTCCCCGTTTTTGTTTGTTTGTATTTTTTTGTTTGTTTTTTTTTCTGTTTTTTTTTTTGGGCGGGGGGGGGTTTAGGGGGGGGTTGGTTTGCCATCCCGTTTTATTGTCTTCGCCCCTTCTTTGCTCCTTCTCGCTTCCTGTTTATAGTCGTATGAGTAGCTCGGACCCGGGGTGACGATGGTAGGCTCTTTCCCGTCCTCCTCCCACACTATGGTGCTTGCCTTGGAGACCCCGGACATCGCGAGAAAAAAACAATGATGGTTACGGGGGAACGTGTGGAATACAGTATTAATAGTGGTCTCTATGAAATATTGCCGGTATGTGCTGCATGGAACTGTAGCCAACCATACCGGCACTATTATAGCGCCAACCGGCACTAACTACTCCGCATACACCAAGGCACTGGTCAATCCCGTCTACATACCAAGCGATCTCACAGGCACTAGTGACTGTAGCGGGCAGCCGGCACTACTCCGCACACGCTGCAACACACGGTTGATCCCATCTGTCTGTGCGAAGCGACTCCACCGGCACTACTCAGCGGCGCTATAGAGAGACCACCGCTACTACTGTATGCAGGACCGAACATGGTTGATAAACATATACCTGGTATTACGGGGGACCATATTTAATAGGACCAAATATTGTTAGTAAAAATGGTTAATGTATACCAGGTATAGTTTTTTTTTGTATACCATAGGTCCTATTAACTATGGTCCCCCGTAATAGGCATAAAGGGGGATACCTGGTTTTTGGGGTCCATCGCGAGGTTCTGATTTTACTATGACCCCTCCCCCCCCCGTAAGAATGCGGTATTATCCAGTAGACCTTGCCACTAGTTCGAGATTTGGTCTGATTAGCTCAGGGTCGGGGTTAGGATTGCTCTAATTGGCTTACGTATAAGATCAGGGTCAGGGTTGCTCTGATTGGCTCAGGGTTAGGGTTGCTCTCATTGGCCTGGGGTCAGGGTTAGGGTTGCTCTGATTGGCTTAAGATCAGAGTTGGGGTTGCTCGGATTGGCTTGGGGTCAGAGTTAGGGTTGCTCTGATTGGCTTAGGATCGGGGTTAGGGTTGCTCTGATTGGCTTGGGGTCAGGGTTAGGGTTGTTCTGATTAACTCAGAATCAGGGTTGGGGTTGCTAGGATTGGCTTGGGGTCAGAGTTAGGGTTGCTCTGATTGGCTTAGGATCGAGGTTAGGGTTGCTCTGATTGGCTTGGGGTCAGGGTTAGGGTTGCTCTGATTGGCTTAGGGTTAGGGTCAGGGTTACGGTTGATCTGATTGGCTTAGGGCCAGGGTTAAGGTTGCTCTCGTTAGCTCTCAAGGTTAGGGTTAAGGTCTGTTTTATTCATATTATATGGTCAGTTTGCAGCCATTCTCTATTCATAGACTATTGGTGTGAACGCGTCGTACGAATACGTAGTAGCACGCTCCAACTCCTTGGAGGCGGGCTACGACCGTGGTAGCGCTTTTCGGCCTACCTCTCTGGGCGAAAAGAAAATATAAGAACCGTTGGTACATCAATAGGAAGATCAAGCGGTCCTTATATTCCCGCCCATATTGGTACATATTTGTGACTGACGCGGCGGCGGCTCGTCACCTGAGGGAAATTCCTGGGGAGTTTTCCTGGGGAATTTTCTAGCAAGGCATGCCTTGTTGTCGCTGGAAGGTCGTTGTATATTTTATTACAACGACATCAGCTGCGGGGACGGCCGATTGATGCGGCTGATGCTCAGACTTTTCAAGCTGCGTGATAACGGGATGTTTCTGTATTAATATGTATGTTCCATTTGGAGTAAGGTGTTTGGTGCATGCCTTCGGCTCGCTACGTACCAGGTAGTTGGTAGTGGTTTGATACTCAGCTTTCTCAGGTTGTATGGTAAAGGCCGCTCTCGCGTATGTTCCACCTAGTACTCCTCATTTATCCCTTTTAGTACCGCCATACTGTGTACATCCGCCTAAATTTGGCACTAATTTCAAGCGTGTTGTCCTCACATGCGCCTAAATTTGACACTATTACGGGGGACCATAGTAAATAGGTCCAAATATCGTCGGTAAAAATAGCGAAACATATGTTTTTCTTTGTATGTACCGTAGGTTCTATTTACTATAGTCCCCCGTAATAGTTTTGAAGCGTAAAAATGGCGCATCTCTACGTTGCGTTGCGGTAATGTTCGTGCACTCCGTCTATGGTACGACCTTACCATACTCTACCCCAGCAGCCATAGGATAGGGTTCTGCTTCTTAAGGCCGGCGTTGCAATCGTATCTTCTGTTCGAGTTTTTCAGGGGTGTGCAGGGGTCGGGGCAAACCTCGCGGGTCGGGTCGGGTCGGGTCGGGTCGGGTCGGGTCGGGTCACCTGAACCGGCCCCGAACCGACGCGTGAGATTTTAATAGCCTCTTGACCCGACCCCACCCGGCTCAACCCGGTGGGACCCTGGGCCCGACCTGGCCCGTGAGATGTTAAAATACTTCAAGTCTATGATACCATGCCATACCACCCTACTCTACCCCAGCAGCCCGGGCTCTGCTTCGTATATGGCCGACGCTGTTTTATCGCTGTTCCGTCACGGGTCGGGTCGATACTCGCGGGTCGGGTCGGGTCGGGTCGGGTCACCTAACCCGACCCCGAGAACTGACGCGTGAGATTTTAAAAACCTCCTGATCCGGACCGGCCCGTGAGATGTTGAAGACCTCCTGACCCATGATATATATATATAATAACAAAACTATAAATTCGTTTTCTCTGGTCGGTCGCCGTGGGGGCGTTTCGGTGGCCTTTCGCAAGATTGTCAACCCTGATTCGCGAGAGCTTTGTACTATTCGCGAGTGGAGGGACTTTTCGGGAGCAGATTCAACAAGACTGCCGTTGATCTCAGCTGCTTTGGCCCGAAGAGACCGGCTATAAGACGGCATACATACGATAGTAGACCGATTTTTTTCCTATTTTGTTGCGGAATATAATATATACCAGGTATATATATTCCCCTTTGGAGCCCTCAAGGAGTTGATGTGCTTGTTTTAGTGTGGGGACCCCTCGTTGAAGGTCCTCCGTCAGACATATAGACATATACAGATTTTTGGGGTAATTACCGATTAGAGATGTGTATCGACACCAATATTGCACTCCTAGGACAGATCAGACAGATCATGATCTGCTGTAGACCATCCGCAAATAGTTCATCTACAGATGTATCATCTAGATAATCTAATGTAGATCCTAACCACTGTTGTAGATCCTATCCCGCCGTTATGAGTTGTTGTGCATGATCTATCTGGGGTAGTACAGATCCAGCCCACAAAACCTATCCTGCAGTATATATATGCGTAATATACGACTCCCACCCGACAACATGAGGTACTGCGGTTGCCCGTAGTAATCAGGACCCGTCATGCATTCAAAAACCTATATATTGCAGTATTTTTATTCGTCATATTTGGTCCTGATTACTATTTATACTGTGTGTTCCCCTGTAATAATTGTAGACACTAAAATCAAGACCGAGCGGTCCTCAATTCCCACCCGAAATATCTAGATCGTGAAGTGGGGATCGATTATCTGTCAGTGATCTGTCTGTCTGTCGCTTGATGCGTGCATGTTTTGCTGTCGTTCGAACGAGAAACGTAACACATAGTATTAAAAACATATAGACGTCAACGGTAATTATACGCGAAACATTAGGAGGGGGAAAAAGAAAAAAACACACAGCGGTGTATACAGAGTAGAGCTGTGTATTTGGCACAAATTGTTTTTTGGTGGTATCGCCGTGTGCTCGGGAGCGGGAGCGTGTTTTGTGCCCGCTGCTATTTAAACCTGCCGGAAAAATGTAACTATTGATTGTTCATTTTTGTGTTCACTCGAAGACAAAACAAAAACAGAAAACGAAAACAAAAACAAAAAACAAAAAAAAATCGAATGCCCCCCCCCCTATTTTCTTCCTCGGCGTTGTGCTCTCTGACCGTTTCGGCACAGGGAGATCAAGAAGGCTTACTATCGCCTCGCGGTGCAGCATCACCCGGACAAGAGGCCAGGGGACGCCCAGTCCGAGGTATGCACACCACCAGTACGTACGTAGGTAGCCCCTTTTGACAACCGTTTTCGGACTGCAGTCCTCCTGTATACAGGTTTTAACGGCGGTTGCTTCGTATCGGAGCGCCTTTTTTTCCCCCCCAATTTAAAAAGAAATAGTTTCCAAAAAATTGCGAGAGTTAACTTTTTCCTGGTATTTTGCCCTATGTTTTAAATTTGACGTATTTAATTTGACATGTTTTGGGAGTTTTTTCACAAAATTATAAGAATTATTTCACAAGGAGTTTTTTTTTTTAATGCCCGCTTGGGTGGCAGCGACGGCCTCTGCTCGATTTGAGGGATTGTACGACTTTGGTGACCGAGTTACAGTGCAAGGAAGGTCGTACGGCAGCATGGGTGCAACCCCCAATGCTGGGCGCTCTCGCGACACCACAAGGTATACTTGTTTTGGTGGCTGTACTATTACGGGGGGACCATAGTTAATAGGACCAAATATTGTTGGTAAAAATAGGGAAATATGCAGGTTTTTGTGTACCGTAAGTCCTATTAACTATGGTTCCCCGTAATATTAATATAATGAAGTTACAAAGGGATTTAGGGACCCTGCACGAAGGCAAAAAAAAATAGTGATGGTCACGCCAGAGTCTAACAAGCGGGGATTTCGTTGCCACCCACAGTGGTAGCTTCTTAGATTGTGGTGATTAGGGTTGGATATCGATATCGGAATCGGGCTCGATATGATGCCGATCAGCACCAAAAACTAATCGATACGATGCGTACCGATGAACAAAAAAAAAAACTACGGCAATCGATACGATACCGATGAACAACAAAAACTAATCGATACGATACTGATAAGCTAGAAAAAATAAATCTGTACGATGCCGATATGAACAAGAAACTAATCGATACGATGCCGATAAACGCAAAAAAAAAACTATTTCGATGCGGCACAAACTAATCGATACGATGCCGATAAACGCAAAAAAAAAACTATTTCGATGCGGCACCGGTAAACAACAAAAAATACTCGATTTGATACCGATAAACGAAAAAGCTACTGTATTTGATACCGATCAAACAAAAAAACTAATCGATACGATACCGATGAACAAGAAAACTGATCTACGCGATACCCGTGTAAACAAAAAACAATCGATACGATACCGAGGAACAGCAAAAAACTATATCTATACGATACCGATTAAAGAAAACGAAAAACTACCCGATGCGATACCGATCAAGCAAAAAAAACTTATCGATAGGATGCGACACCGATAAGCGACGAACACAAATCGATACGATACCGATGAGAAACAAAAGCTAATCGATACCACTTTCGATGTCTGATACATGGGGGCTCTCGTTTCACTGTCACCATAAACAAAACACGGGGGATGCCAGGGAGGGCAAAAAAAACTCGATACTCGTACGGTATCCAACACTGTAGTAGTGCTGCAGTTAAGCCGCCTGCCCCCCCCCTCCCCCCCCCCTACCCCCACCCCTACCCCCCCCCCCCCCCCTCAACCCCCGCCCCTGCCCTCCGGCTTTTGTGGATCGGTCGAGCAGAACAGGTTCAAGCGAGCGAGTGAGGCGTACCAGATTCTTCAAGACGACAGTGTCAGGTGTGCCCCCCGCCCCCCCCCCCCACCCCCCAATCACGGCTAATACGGGGGGTTACTTTTTTTTCTTTGTGTTCATGCATACGTAGTCGCGAGTGCTCTTCCATCGGGCGTCATAGACCCTTCGCAAGCCTGGGAGAAGCGGTGCCAGCCTGGGAGAAAAGCAAAAGGGACAAAAGTTAGAAGAAGAAGCGCGAGCCCTTCGACCCGGGCGATGTCGTGGTGTTTTTTTGCGCCACTTCGCTCCCTCACCTTGCCCCCCCCCCCCCCCCCCGAAAGAAACGATGCCCCCCTACATATTACATATAGGTTGGGTTGGCGTCGGTTGGCAGCGGCACTGTAAAACATATCATGCCCGCTCACTACGTTAGCTAGCTAGACAAAGGGGGCCGTTTTTTTTTTTTTTTTGGCGGTCGGTCACAGCTGGTGGTCGAGCTGGATCATTTGTGTGGAGTGAAGAACCTTTACTCCGCACAAGTGGGAATGATCGTATCGCGTAGTGTTTATGGCAAGGCACCCCCACGAGGCAGTTAGTTACACAGCACTCCCATTGCTGTCTCTGGAAGAGGCCACACCCGAAATTTAATTTTAAGTCATTAAAGCTGTCGTCCATATGCAAGTCCGCGCTACAAGCGGTTCTTAGGATTACGGGGGACCATAGTAAATAGGACCAAACCTCGTCAGTAAAAAATGGTAAATATATAGGTTTTCGAGTGTACCATAGGTCTTACCTGGTACCAGGTATTTATTATGACCCCCCGTAATAGGATGCCGCTCACCCTTCGTGCGACTCGCCGGACACCTCACGGCGCTTTTCGCTCGGCGCAAACAATGCCTGCCTGGTCGGTGAAAACCCGACGTGTTCCGTCCCGGCATGGTAGGTAGGGATGCAAGGGTCGATGGTCATACGACTACGGCCATGCATGATGTCGAGCACACACACCCTCCCCCCCTCCTTCTTTTTGCGTTACCCCCCCCTCCCTCCCCCCCCCCCCCCCCTCTCTCTCATCGCCGTCTTCTCCGCTTTTTTGTCTACTCCCCCCACCCCCCCTTTCCCTCCCTCCCTTTGCCGCGTACCCCTTATTCCCCGCCCCCCCCTGCCCTTCTCCTTGTGTTACCCTCCCCCCCCCCCCGTCCCATTTACGGTGCTCCGTCTCGAAAAATAGGCGTGGTCAATGACCAAACGACTAAGGCAAGCAGCACATGAGCCCACCCCCCTCCGCCCCACCATACAACTACAGCCTTCCATGACATGCGTACACCCCCCCCCCCCCCCGCCCCCCGTTTCCCCCCCCCCTCTCCGCCTTCTCTGACTTCTCCCCCACCGTCGCTGCTGTCGACGCCGCCGCCGTGATATCTCCCGGCGATGTCGGCCGATCCCTCTATCCCTTGATTTGTTGACGCCGCCGTGCCCCCCTTCCTTGCCTGTGTATCTGTATGTCTGTATGTCTGTTTGTCTGTCTGTATGTCCGTCTGTCTGTCTGTCTGCCTGTCTGTCTCTCTGTCTTGTCCGCCTGTCTGTGTCTGTCTTCTTTGTCCGTTTGCATGTTTGTCTTGCCTGCCTGCCTGCCTGCCTGCCTGCCTGCCTGCCTGCCTGCCTGCCTGGTTGTCTGTCTGCCTGCCTGCCTGCCTGCCTGCCTGCCTGTGTGTCTGTCTGTCTGTCTGTCCGTCTGTCTGTTCATTATTCATGTATCACCGCACCGCACGGGTCAGGGAACGATACCACCGAAAAGGGATCAACGCTTTGGAGGACGACGGCTATGACTGGGCGTGGGGCGGGGACGACTTGGGAACAAACGATTTCGGAGGGAGCGATTTTGGGAATGGAGGTGGTGGCGGTGGTGGCGGAGGGGGAGGAGGACAAAGACGACGCATCGACCCCATGGAGGTGCGTGGAAAACGACGACTCGAAGTCGTAGAAACCGTGCGGGCTTGGAATTTCAGGGGATTCTTCGCGACCCCCTCCCCCCCGCTCCCTCTCCGTCTCGAAAGGGGTGCATGGTCAATGGTCAAATGACTGAGGCAAGCAACAAATGAGTATGCCCCTCCCCCCCTCCTCTACCTGGTTGGCGGTTGAGTAGGACCAATTGTGCGGCGTGGAGAGCTTTATCTCTCGTCAATGGGAATGATCGTACCACGTATTGTCTATGGTAAGGTACCCCAAGAGGCAGTTGCATAGCATACCCATTGCTGTCTCCGGATGTGGCCGCGCGAGGAAACAGAGTAACTTAGTTCGGCGCTGTCGTCCAGATGCAAGAAAGTCTGCCTCACAAGCGATCCTTGGTAGGATGCGGCAGGTCGCCCTTCATGCGAACTCGCCAACCAAACACCTCGCGTTTTCTCGCTTCGTAAAGCTGGGGCGCAAGCTTCAATCGACATCTGCCAGTGGTCGGTGAAACCCCGACGTGCTCCGTCCCGGCATCTGCCTGTGGTCGGTGAAAACCCGACGTGCTCCGTCCCGGCATTGTCGAGGATGTGAGAGGGGTTTATGGCCATACGACTACGTACGGCCATGCATGACATGAGTTGACCCCGTGCCTGGTGTAGGTGGTGGAGGCGTGGGTTCATGGTAAGGATATCCCCTCCCCCCCCCCTCCCGAGCTGTCATCCATATGCAAGTCCGCCTCAAAAACGGTTCTTAGTAGGATGCAGGTCACCCTTCGTCCGACTCGCCAGACATCTCACGTTTCGCTTCGCGCTTGGTGCAGGCAAGCAATGTCTGCCCGGTCGGTGAAAACCCGACATGCTCCGTCCCGGCACTGTAGGGATGCGAGGGTCTATGGTCATACATACGACTGCGACCTTGCATAAGATCGAGTACATCTCTCCTATCGAGTACCCCCCCCACCCCCCCCCCTCCCGCCCCGTAGAAGCTGCGCGAAGACAGCGGGCTTAGATCAACTCTCTTGGGACGTCAGAGGGGGGGTGTCGAAGGTAGAAATTGACGGTTACATCAACCATTTGTGGTCCAATGGGTGACTTTGGGGGGGATGATACGAAAAATCGGTTGTCCCCAAGTTTTGTTTTTTTACGGCGCAAGGGGAGGCGTGCGGCAGAGGACGGGTGCGAGCGACACGATCATCCTGCTGGTACTTGCTGCTGGCCGTGCCCTCTCACGCCGCTCGTATCGTAGATGGTTGATAGCAAGCACCAAAAGTTACCAACCAGTCTTCTGGTCGCTAGCTCGGGGTCGCCCCAAAGGGGTTAATCAACCATTTTAGGGCAAACTGCAGTCGGTCAGTCCCGTCGTGGGCACACATAGCACTCAAATTCTTCTTCTGAGTAAGTTTCGTCCCCAAAGCGGGACTGACTGCAGTCGGTCAGTCAGTCCTAAAAGGCTTGGAAGAGGGTTTTTGCTCGTTTTTTTCAAATTTATTTTATTATTTATTTCAAATCGAGTGTTGAGTTGCGGAAACTTTTTTTTTTTCTTGATTTTCACCCGTTCGGACAAGTTTTATGTGTTTGCAGAAGTTAGGGAAGGTCACCTCAACTGTGATGAGGATCGAAAAACGCGTCAGATGTTGCAAGCTGCGTTTTATACAGCAGCGGTTCTTCTACAGTGCCGCTTGAGTCGTGGTGCCGGTTGCCCGCTGTACGTATAGTGCCAGTATTGTTGGCTCTATGGAGGGACCACCACCGGGTAGTTATTATGCTCGGAACAGTAGTCAGTAGCGCCCAGGAGGCGGCCGACTGTCCGACGTATTGGGGGTTTCCATACTCGCATACGTCGGACAGATCATCTGCAGATCATCTACAGATCATGTACAGATCAACTGCAGATCATGCCCGCTTGGTGGTCTAGATATTTCAAGGCAGATCCAGCGTTGCCGGGTTGGACACGTACGATCCGCGTGATCTACTGCTGTAGCACCATTTTTTCTGGGAAGGATCTGTACTATTTATACAAATCCTGCACAGCCTCTCACAACGGCAGCTGAGGATCTAGATGATCTAGATCGTGATCTGTCTCATCTATCTCATCTGCCCGATGTTACAAGGATTACCCTGGGCTCTGGGTAATCGATCGATCTCTTACCCCTATAGCTCAGTAGGTAACACCGTCACACTTGGCGTCGTCGGGGGGGTAGAGTGTCATAAGGATTACTACAGTATGGGCTGGGTGATCGATCTATCCTTTACCCCCGTAGCTCAATAGGTAGCACCTTCGCGCCGGGTTGTTGTGTGTACTTGCAGGAAGGATTCACCATGCATAGCCGTAGCCGAATGACCACAGATCCTCGCATCCCCTACGATGCCGGGACGGAGCGCGTCGGGTTTTCACCGACCAGAACATGCGTTGATTTCTCGCACCAAGTTTTGCGGAGCGAAACGTGAGGTGTTCGGCCATCGGCTGGCTTGCCGGCTGAAAGTCAGACGGTTGGCTGACCAGCGATACCTACCGATTAGTGATGTAGTCGTGAAATCCTCCCGACTCGCAGCTCTTCAAAAGAGGGTTTCCTGAAGAGCTTGGCTAAGCTTGTGTGTGTGCTACTCTCCCCGTGATTGAGCAGGTATGAGTATAGTTTTCACGTTTTCTCGGCGGCACCCCTGTGTGGGCGCCGAAACTATGCCACTGCTGTGTAACTTAATCGTCACTGCATATCATTTTGGTCACTTTTCTTGTTTCCCCTGCAGTCCCGAAAGGGTTTCGTTCTAAAGAGTTTTTCATGTGCTTGTTTTTTTTCGCCGGGGGGGGGGGGGGGCGGGCATTTTCTCCCTTTTGATTGATCGCACAGGTATTTCGCACGTTCCTCGGCGGAGGCATGTTCGAGCACCTGATCGGCCCGCTTAGCCCGAGAATGATCCCGGTGCAGGACCCCGACTACCACCACCAGAAGGCCAGGGTTTTGGCGGAGGTGGGAAAATTCGATCGGATATATTTTTTTGTTGCCGAGTGTCTTATTTGTTTTCGGCACCAACGAAAATCGGGTGCGTGTGCGTTAACCGGTCCCGATTCGCGCACGATTCGCAAATCCGTACAGCACCTCGGACAGACAGATCATGATCTATCGGGCTGAGTGGACCGATCTGAAAAAAATGATGATCCCGGTGCAGGACCCCGACTACCACCACCAGAAGGCCAGGGTTTTTGGCGGAGGTCTGAAAAAATTGGTGGTTTTGATGGTGGGAGGTGGGGGGGGGGGGGGGGGGCAGGGAGGCGTACTCATTTGTCGCTTGCCGTGGTCATTTGACCATTGACAACGCATCCCTTTCTAGACGGAGCACCGTTTCTACTCCTACTAGAGACACCTCGACCCTTCGGGCGCTCATCGCGTTGTTCCCATATATGTCATAGACACTTTTTGCTAATCTTGTCCCCTTTCTGGGCGGGGGGCGGGGGGGGGGGGGGAAGGGGGTTGCGATGCGATTATCTAGTTGTTTACGGCGCCAGCGAAAATCGGGGGGTGTTCCCGGTCCCGGTTCGCGCACTGTTCGTAAATCCATACGACTCTGACCCGAATTGTAGCGACGGTTAGCACATAAATATTTAATCCAAACTATCCTTATATTTTGGGTCAGAGCGGGTATCAGATACCTGGTACAATGTTTCACACCTCTTGACAGACAGATCAGACAGATCATGATCTATCTGTAGATGATCTAGTTCCTCGCCTACAGTTGTGAGAGGTCCGGATCTGCCTTACAGGGCAGATCCAACCCAAGAAACGTGCGCTATTGATAGAGCATATGCTGATTTTGCGGGTCCCCACCCGGCAACGTGAGCTACAGATCGCACAAGATCATGCAAGATCGGGAATAGATCTGCCTTGAAAGGCAAATGTCATGACGTGGGAATCGGCGGTCTGTCTGAGGTGTGCGACGGTTGCCCTTCGGGAGCTATGGTTGACTTCAAATCCTGGGGCGTGTCGCACGCACGCGTTCGTTCCTCGTACCAGGCATTCTCCGTACGTGGCCGTATATTTCATATAATGTGTATCTCGTGCCTTGTCGTATCCAGTACGATGACATGGCATTGCATTGTCGACTCTGCTCACACTGCATAACAACGTAGCGTCGCTGTGTCGTAGTAGTTGCGACCACGGGAGCTTGTATGTCTGTGTTACAGGATTGAGGAATCGACTACGGACACTGGTTGTGCTGGATGTTGTTATCCCCTTTAGAACCACAGTCCCGTTGTGGGGACATAGGACTCAAATTTCAAGTACTTTGTCCCCGAAACGGGGCTGCGGTTCTAAAAGGCCTAAGTTGAAAGAGCGGTTCAAAGTGTGAAGAACAAACTCACCGGGCAAGAGCGAGCGAGCGCACGTGTATAAAAAGGCTCTTTAAAAATAGCTGCGTAGATGAGAGAAAAAAAGTAGGTCAACATCGGGGCAAGTTGGCCGGGCAAGTACCACCGGCCACATCGCAAACGAGCTTATAGGTGCGAGTCCTACGAAATATATATTTTCGAGGTTTCGTATACATAAAAAACTAAAATGCGCGGTTTCTTGAGCGTGTGGTATTTAACAGCCCCTGAATAGATTAAAAAAAACACTCGACATATGCCATATCATGTGTTGGAAACCCCTCTCTTTTGTTCCTTGTTTTTGTACCATATAACGCCTCGCAAAGATGTTGCGGTGTGACAACAGCAGCGGTTGTTGCGTGCGATTCTCACTTTTGCACCGCGCAGAAGGCATGCCTTGTGTATACCTGCTGGTGGGCGCCGATTTTTTTTTTCTTAAAATGCGAGGTACAGATGGAGAGCTCCTGAAAGCTAGGACCCCCACGAAACCCTACTCGTATCGTGTGTCCTAATTAGAGATAGATGGGCACCGGATGAATAAAAGAAGAAAAACTGTTATTAGACCGCGGTTTTTGGAACACCCCGGCAGGCGTTTGTTCGCAAGTAGTATACAACTGAATTGATTTTTTTCGGGGGGTTTTGTTTATTTTACTAAGGGCACCCACGTCTACTCCACTAAATCGAGACTGCAGCAATGAACGACGTGAACATAAAACTTGGACTGCGGGAAAGCTGGGCAAGCAAGGTATAACAAAGAGAAGCGAATCTTCCGCCCTTGGGAATCAAATCACCCGCGGTTTCCAATGTTTCGGAGGCATCATTTAATACCTACCAACCGAAAACCGGTTCGACCGATTTTTCGTCTTTGATAAGAACGCCTCCTAGCCGGTTTCCGGGTATGAATGCGTGCGTCGTGCTCGTCCCTCGGCCTATTGCTAAATGTATTTTCGTCACTCGAGTTCAAACCGCCTCACAAACGCCTTTTTCCGGACCTCAGCGCACACAGTTAGTTGACGACAGTTGCGCAATGCCCACCCGAGGGCGAAGTCCTTCTTTTCCGGGTGGGCATATGTAATAATAATCTTGTGTGAACATAGGGGGATACCTTGCTTTTGGGTCCGTCGTGGGTTCTGATTACTCTGTTACATCACTGTCACGGGGGACCATGGGAAATGGGACCAAATATTGTTCGTAACAATAGCGAAATATATAGGTTTTTGTGTGTACCGTAGGTCCTATTCAATATGGTCTCCCGTATTATGTATTACTACAGCATGTATCACGATGTATTTCTATGTATTACTATGTATGTTTTTCTATGTATTACTTTGTATTGCTATGTATTGCTATGTGTTACTAGATATGGCCCCGCGTAATATTAGCGATAGCTGTGCGTATACTTGGACGAATTGTGCGTACCGGGTTTGCCTGCCCCTAGATTGTACCCCCTCATTGCACCCAACATCAAGGCCACCCCCCCACGGTGTGTGAGCTCCGTTCCGTCTATAGACCTGAGGCACCAGCCCACCTAGATGTGTCCTCCACGCCATCACCACACCAAGAGAGAACCCTGCCAGCGACACCCCCTCCACATAGTACCCTATGCCCTTCTTGTTCTGTGTTTTTTGCTGCGTTGTTCCAGGATCTTGAGCGAAGGCTAGAAGTGGACGTTCGGGGCAACTGCGCCTGGTTCGACCAAGCGGCTTGGGCGGAGGCGTTACACCTCAGGGAACAGGTATGCACTATAATTATTATAGTATTCGATGGCGTTGGATGTCGTATCATACATACCGAAAAAACCCGATATACATCGAATTTCGAATTTTCGGTATTGATAGTATTACGGACTCGTTTTAATTTCGATGTTTCATACTTCGAAATCATTGATACTGGTACGAAGGGCAGCTGCTGTAAGGGCAAAGGCTAAGAGGTGGGCGTGCGGGGCGACCTCGCCTGGTTCGACCAAGCGGCTTGAGCGGGGAGGCTGAATATATACGCAGGGTGCTTGCGATAGTCCAATTTGATTGGCTTGATACATATATATATATAAACCAACAAACGTGAGCTGATCGGTTAAACAGGTAAAATCCGGAGGCGCCACAAGTAAGCCAATCAGAAGTTGCTCCTTTTGTTAACCAAACCACAGAGAGATGAACCAAACACGATGATACTTTCTCAGGCTTATAAGCGTCTGTTTCGGTCTTTCTTGGGCTTCAAAACGTCGTTTTGGTCACTTTTTTTCTGCAGCAATTGGTTTTCGTGGGTTGGAAACTATTAATACGTGTAAGGAAACAGACTGCAAGAAACCCTTACCCGACCAAATTATTCTCAAACTCCCTGATATTCGGACCCGAACGTACCCCGTCTACTGCGCTGCTGCAGCCACAGGGGGGCGGCCAGGAGAAAATGCGGCGGCATAGAATGTTGCCCTCGTGATAGCGTTACTGTTTCGTACCGTGGCAGGCGGTGATGAAATCATACCGGGGATGGGAAATCTCTAGTCCCGCAACGGGTTCCTTACCTCCCCAGCCCGACTATGTCCATGCCTAACATGAGTACATCCCCTCCCTCCCTAACTGCCGTCCCCCTACCCCCCCCCCCTACTTCCCTCCCCCACCCACTCCCACCCCCCCATCACCCCCCGCGCTACCGCCTGTACGCGTCTGTTACCACGCTCTCCCAGCCCATGGGGAGTCAAATTCTGGCTACCGTCGGCTATGTGTACAAGAATTATGCGCTGAGGTCGCTGGGCAAGCTGGCGCCCCACGTGCTCCAGCCGGAGGCTATTCGGGGTCGGATAAGGTTCTACTCAGACCAGGCCCATCGCGTCAATAATCTGATTTCGGCGGTCTCCTCGACGACTCGCCTGTACGCGCATCTGCAGACCAGGTGGGTTGGTTGGGCTGGTCGGTTGGGTGGGCGGGGTGGGCAGGCCGAGTGGGTGGGTGGGCGGGTGGATGATTGATTTGGTCGTTTTGATTGGTTGATTTGTTGGTTGGTTGGTTGTATGGTGAGTGGGTGGGCGGGCGGGTGGTGGCTTTGGCTGATTTGATTGGTTGATTTATTGGTTGGTTGGTTGGTTGGTGGGCTGGTTGATTGGTTGTTTTGGTGGGTGCGCGGTTGGTTACCCTGGTTGGTTACTTGGTGAGTTGGTTCGGTTCGATTGGTCGATTGCTATTTCTTGGTGATAAGTTGGTTGGGTGAATGGGTGGGCTGGTTGTTCGATTGGTTGGTTGGTTTGTTGATTGGTTGGCTTATCGATTGGTTGGTCGTTCGATCGGTCGGGTGGTTGGTTGGCTTGCGGATTGGTCGGCCGGTCGGTTAGTCGGTTGATTATTTTGGTGGGGCCCACCACGTGAGTATTTGATTTTACGTGGGCGGGCTCGTCAACGACTCGCCTGTACGCGCATCTGCAGACTACAGTAGGGTGACTGAGTTTGTCGGTTGGGTCGTTAGGTTGGTTGATTTTGTGTGTTGGTTGGTGAATCGGTTCCTCGATTCGTTGGTCTGTTAGTTGCTGTGTTCTGATGCTTGGTTGATTGGGTTAGTGGGTGGATGGGTTGGTGGGTTCGTTCGGTTGGTTGGTTGGTTGGTTGGTTGGTTGATGGATTGGTTGATTGATTGGTTCCTTGCTGTGACACCCCAGGCGGGGCCCACCTGTCAGCCAACAGGCATCAGCCCGTACCGCTTGTGCGATTAACGCCTCCTCTCGACTAGCGCAGTACGTCCTACTGTACCTTTCGCGTGATCAACGCCTCCTCTCGGACAACGCAGCACGTCCTACCTTTACATTTTGCGTGAATAACGCCTCCTCTCGAACGCCGCAATACGTCGTACCGTGTACCTGTCGCATGGTTAGCGCCTCCTCTCGGGGCAACGCAGCGTGTCCTCCTGTCCCTTACGCGTGAGTGATTGAAGCCTCCTCTCGACCAAACGCAAAACGTGTTACTGTATCTTCCACATTGTCTACATACACCTCTCGAACGACGGAATACGTCCTCCTGTACCTTTCGCGTGATCGGCGCCTCCTCTCTCGACCAAACGCAATCAGGAGGCCGGAGCCGTCCCCCGACACTCACCGAGGCAAACACGCGCGCGACAAAGCGGTGGAGGCGCACCTAGCTGACGAGGAGGAGACTGTGACGAGGGTCATGGAGGTATGCATGCATGCAGACGTCAGACAGATTTATGATCTACAGTAGAATCATCTATCCTAGCGGACAGATTATCTGCAGTAGATGATCTATCATGGGGGGGGAAGGTCATGATCTACAGTCTACAGTAGATCGTCTGTGATAGGGGGCAGATCATGATTTGTAGAACATCATCCAGGGGACGTATAATGATCTGCAGTAGATTGTCTAGCACAGCGGGCAGGTCATGATCTACAGTAGATCATCTAGCGGGCATATCGTGATCTACAGTTGATCGTCGTGATCTACAGTAGATCGTCTTGCAGACAGATCCTGATATTTAAAGTAGATCATGTAGCGGGAAGATCATGATGTACAGTAGATCTAGCGGGCAGATCATTATCTACTGTAGATCATCTAGCGGGCAGATCGTGATCTACAGTAGAGCATCTAGCGAACAGATTATGGTACTTAAAGTAGATCGTCTAACGGTCAGATCATGATCTACAGTAGATAATCTAGCGGGCAGATCACGATCTACAGTAGATCATCTAGGGGACAGATCATGGTGTAGATAATCTAACGAACATGTCCTGATGTACAGCAGATCATCGAGCGGGCAGAATATGATTTACAGATAGATCATCTAGATAGTTACCTGCCGTTATGAAAATTTGCGCAGGGTTTGTGTACATGGTAGTATGTAAAGATCCAACCCTGGAAACTTGTGCTAGATCATGCAGATTGTACATCTCCCACCCAGCAACACAAACGTATCAACATATCATACAAAGGGTTTCCCTTCGGAGGCATTCGGGCGTAGGGGTGATGCGAGGCTCCGACGACGTTTCTGTTGCGCGGCTGGGAAAAAAAAATGCCCGACCAGGACCTTCGACTTTTTGAAGTTCTATTCAGCCCCAAAAAAACAAAGGCATAACGACCATCGAGAGATAGCCAGCATATAAAAATGTCTTGATCCTACAGATTAGGAACCTTAAATCTGCCCCTCCCCCCAAAAACAAATTACCACTGCTGTTCCCCGAAAACAAATTGCCACTGTTCCTGCATATAGGGAACGTTTTGATCTATTTTCAGTATAGGAGCGGTTATTTGAATTATTTTCAGTATTTAAGCGGTTATTTGATCTATTTTCAGTATAGAAACGGTTATTTGATCTATCTTCAGTATAGAAACGATTATTTGGTCTATTTTCAGTATAGAAACGGTTATGTTCAGGGATGACTCAGTCGATCATCTTGCCGCTCTTGGCGTGAATATGAGAACCGTTTGTACACGAACAGTTTGTCCAAACGTACCTTATGTATTGGGATAGATGTTATAGTAAAGCTTCTATTGGGTAGGCGATTGGGGAACCTTTTACGAGTGAGTAGCCCAACGGACTATTTCGGGGGGGGGGGCATTGTAAATAGGGCCTACGGTTCACACAGAAACCTATACATTCATCTATTTTTAGTAACATTATTTGGTCCTATTTACTATGGTAACCCGTATTAAGACCTCGACCCTTTTAGCCCCGCACTCCCATATGTGGGGACAAAGCACTCAAATTCTGAGTAGTTTGTCCCCAAAACGGGACTGCGGTCCTAAAAGGGTCATCATGCGGCGTCCATCGGCGGGACATACATGGATCGTCGGTCGTGAGCTCAAACCTCACACGTCCACCATGAAAACGCCTTTTTTCTTGAATAAAAAGTGAATTTCCTCATGTCAAGAATTTGATAAAAGGATAAAAGCACTCTTCCTGGGTCCCTAGTCCCCAGAGATTGTTACGCACTGCGAACTATTAATATTGTAGGCACGTACCGTACGGCCCCGTACGAAGACCGAGGACCCCGCTGCTCCGAAGGGGGGGGGGGTGTACTCGATAGGAGAGATGTACTCGATCTCAATGCATGGCCGTAGTCGTATGGGGGGGGGGGGGGGGGTGTTCTAAGGCTTAGATTGGGTATGTAGGCGGTTGGCCAACCTTTTTCCAGTAAGTAGCCCAGCGCACGAAGACCTAAGCCCTTTTAGACCGCAGTCCCGTTATGGGGACAAAGCAGTCAAATTCCAAGTAGTTTGTCCCCAAAACGGAACTGCAGTCCTAAACGGGTCAACACAAGAGTGGGGTGAAAGTGGGGACGATCGTTCCGCCCTTGGGTGTTCGTAAACATAAGGGGGCTTTATGCGCCAACTTGAATAACGAATCGGTCCTTATATTTCCGCCCATACTGGTTACGAATGAACACCATACACCGGGCCTCTCACAAGAAAAACCTGAAGTCGGGCCTCAGGCTAACTTTTTTTTTTTTTTGTAATTTGTTTTTTTCTGGGTGCGAGCGAAAAGCTCGCTTTCTTATGTTGCCTTTTTTTATTTTGGTCTCCGAGAGGACGTTTTTCCTACTATTACTATTACGGGGGACCATAGTTAATAGGACCTATGGTATACATAAAAACCTATATATATTTAACCATTTTTACTAAACATATTTGGTCCTATTAACTATGGCCCCCCGTAATAGTAGTGCATCATGAATGGCGCCTTGGGCACAGGCCACAGCCACAGGAAGCGCTCGACTTTGAAAATTTGGGCACTGAGTACTACAGTAGGCGTGGGAACTTTTCTTGGTTTTATCATTTTTCAGGCTGGGGTGCAGGCCTAGGGTGGGGGGTAGGGGGGGGGGGGGGGGAGGGCGTGTTTGTGCTTGTGTTTGTGTGTTGTCGTGCATGTTTGTCTGTCTGTCTGCCTGTTTGCCTGCCTGCCTGTTTGTCTGTCTATCTGTCTGTCTGTCTGTCTGTCTGCTTGCCTGCCTGCCTGCCTGCCTGTCTGCCTGCCTGCCTGCCTGTCTCTCTGTCTCTCTGTCTGTCTGTCTGTCTGCCTATCTGCCTACCTGTCTGTGTGTATGTCTGTCTGTGTGTCCGTCTGTCTGTCCGCCTGTCTGTCTGTCTTCCTGTCTGTCTCCCTGTCTGCCTGTCTGTGCATGTGGAGGCGACTGTTTGCCTGTGTGCGCGAGCGCGTGGTATTTCGCCCTTGCGGGCGCGTTCCCCGCCCGTCGATGGCGTAAATCAGTCGGTACGTGGAGGCGGTGCACCCACCACGCCATGCGGCGGCAGCAGCAGCAGCAGCAACACCACCGACACCAACACCAACACCAATACCGCCGACAGCAACACCAACAACACCGACAGCACCAACACCAACAACAAACAATGCCACCACCACCAAAACCACCACCAACACCACCACCAACACATTAACGCGACCCCTTACCGCTGTCGCCACCGCTCCCGCTATCCATCGCCGCCTTGTGCCTTATGCCTTGTGCCGTTTTTGTTTTCTCCCTCTTATTTTTTTTCGTGCGGGGTTCTCCGCGAAGGCGCTTTGGCGCGTACACCGCGTAGACGTAGAGCACACGGTGCAGCGGGCGTGCAAGATGGTCCTCAGGTGCGATGGGAGTTGTCGGGAAAAGGGGTGCCGAGGAAGGGGCTGGGGGGGGGGGCGGGGTGACGATGCGTGACCAGTCCGCGTTTGAAGGCGTTGGAGGCTTGGGGCAGGGTAATAGTATTAATGGTTTACCGCTTTTTCTCGTATCGTGTTATGCCTGGTATTGTGCGGTCCGCCATGTTCTTTTTTATTTCCTATTTCGCGGTGTCAAGGCTGTGGATTTGATTACTACTAGTTATAAGTTGGCTACAGTTACAGCCGGCGTCCCCGGTGGCTCGGTAGGTGGTCCGCGTGCCTACCTAGATCAGTCTCGTGGGTTCGAGTCTCACCGACTGCATGCACGTACGTAATGACTTTTTCTTGCATGCAAATCGATTGGCGGAAAGGGCGAAAGTTAGCTACATACGATGAAAACCGACGAGCAGTGGGAATGCTGAGCCCTATGCGCGATAAAAATGAAGGCACGTACCGGGGGGGGGGTGGACGACACCGGTGACCGCGGCTTGTCCAGAAGATCGCGAAGGGTAAACCTCCTACGAGTTCAGCTGGAAAGTGAAAATGATGAGAAGAAAAAAAAAAAGTGGTACGTAATTAAACTTATTATTAGTTGCAGACAAGGTGTGCGATGATTTTTTGCTGAATTCTGCGGGGGTTTTATTTATCTGTCTGACTCGGCGCGTTTTGTGGCGAAAAGAAAAAAAACGAAAACGAAAAACGGCTACTAGTAGTTGGCTCACTTGGTCACACACCCCACTACCATTTTGCTCAGAAATAGAAGCACCGTTTGTACTTCAATATTAGTATAAATTGATCCTTACGTTTAGCCACGATACTCACAGCCGTGAAGTCCAGCCCTCGATACCTCCTGTGGAGGCTGGGGGAGCGCAGTTCGCCCTCGTTACAGGGGATGGCGGCCTACTGCCCCCCCCCCCCCCCCCCTGCCTCACAAGCGGTTCTTAGCACAAGGATGCATGCAGCTCATCCTCCATGCGACTCGCCGAACACCTGACGGCGCCTCGCATGGCGCTTCGCAGAGCTTGGTGCAGGCAAAGTTGATGTCTGGTAGGTGAAGACCCGACGTGCAACGTCCCTTCATCGGAGGGATGCGAGGATCTGTGGTCATACGACTACGGTCATGCATGATATCGAGTCCATCCCCCCCCCCCGACTCTTGGCTTGCGTGGAAAATGTCCTTACAGCTTGGGCACTAACCACCAAATAAGCCTTTTGATGAAGTATCCCCGTAGAGACGGGGCACTGTTTTTAGTACTGCAGTCATGTTTTGGAGACGGAGTACTTAGAATCAGAGTGGTTTGTCCCCAACATTGCTGCAGTCCTAAAATGGTTAATCATACATAAGACTAAGAATTTTCGAGCATTTTGTCGGAGCAGGGGTCTAACACAGCGAGGGAGGGGGGGTCCGAGAAATAAATGTCCGAAACCACCTTCCCCCCCCCGCGTATGTCCGATATCCTAGACGGGGGTCATACTAAAACCACGATGTTTTTTTTGTCTACTGTAGTATACAAGACGTGTTTTTTCTTTCGATTCGTACATGTAAACCGCACGCCTCTAGTTTTGTTTTTGTAATTATGACCTTATTATCAGGCGTCCGGTGTCGTCTTTCTCTCTCTTTTTTTTTTTTTTGAGTCACGAACCCTTGATACGAATACATACATACAGCCCTCTCATACGCACAGCTGGCGTAAATTTTGCCGTTCAAGCGAACTCCCTCAGACATGCCCACATAAAATGACGCTGTTCTATTAAGGTATCGCAAGGGTTTTGCCACGAAACTGTAAGGCATTTTTTTTCCCCCCCGACGGGTGAGATTATTTTCGGTTTCTGGCGGACGGTGGCCACCACCGCGACCCGGAACTCCAACTCTAAACTCCGACCCTAACCGTGTCCAGAGGCCTGCTTGGTTGGTGTGCCAACTGATCGTCGTGCTCGGAAGGGCTATATATACAATTGGTTGCGGTTCGGGCACTTCTGCCTAAGGGAAGCTCGCCCGACACGGGCAGATAGATCTACGCGATATATCTCGTTTGTTTTCGTGCAAAAGTGTAACGATCCGACGGCGTCGCTCCCCGTCTCGACTTTCTTGCCCGCAGGGACCCCAGGTTGCCCCCGAGCGTGCTTAAGAAGAGGGCCGAGGCATTGGTGAGATGATTTGTATCGGGTATACACTATTACGGGGGACCATAGTTAATAGGACCCAATATTGTTAGTAGAAATGGTGAAATATATAGGTTTTATTGTATACCACAGGTCCTATTAACTATGGTCCCCCGTAATAGTTAGAACTTGCAGTACCTGGTAGGACCCAATATTGTTAGTAGAAATGGTGAAATATATAGGTTTTATTGTATACCACAGGTCCTATTAACTATGGTCCCCCCGTAATAGCTAGAACTTGCAGTACCTGGTGTAATGCTATTGTATCGCGCATGCCGCGCGTGTATCCCACCGTTCACAGGGGGAGGGAGGGAGGGAGGGAGGGAGGGGGGGGGGGGGGGGGTGTTCTCGATATCATGTGCATGGCCGTAGTGGCGTAGTGGTATGCCCATAGACCCTCATATCCCTACAATGCTTGGAACGGAGGACGTCCGGTTTTTCACCGACCAGGGAGACATTGCTTGCACCAAGCGCGAAGCGAAACGTGAGGCGTTGGGCGAGTCGCGTGAAGGGTGAGCTACATCCTATTAATGCTAAGAACCGCTTTGGAGGCGGGTTTTCAGGGGGGGGGGAAGGGGGGGGCGTACTCATTTGTCGCTCGCCTTTAGTCATGTGACCATTGACCACGGAAGTAGGGTGAAGGTAGTCATGGGTGGGACGAAACAAAATAAAAATGAAACCAAGCAAGTGCAGGGCACCTATGAATAATATGAAGCAGAAATACTGACCCACGGGCTGAATTTCTTATTGTGGAAAAGGGCGCGTGCCGCGCTATTTTCAAGTGAAAATAAAGACGTCCGAATTTAGTGTGTTCCTGTACGTCTCTGCCTGAGTGTTTTTTGCTCGTTTTCTTAGTAGCCGTCCTGTCCTGTAGTAACATACGACTACGGCCATGCATGCGATCGAGTACATCTCTCCTATTGACTACAACCCCCCCCCTAATGCCCCCCTATGTTCTATACCTAGTATATATACATATAAGTTGGGTTGGCGTCGGTTGGCGACGACGCTATCAAACACGCCTCTCACTGCGTGAGCTAGACATCCAGGGTGCCGTTTTGTTTTGTTTGTGTCTTGTTTTTTGGCGCTTACCATGGCTGGCGGTCGAGCTAGACCATGTTTGTGCGGGGAGAACCTTAAATCCGCCCAAGGGGGATGATCGTATCACGTAGTGCATACCTGGTTTATCGTAAGGCACCTATGAGGCAGTTGCAAGGTAAACCCATTTTGCTGTCTGCGGAAGGGGCCACACCAGAGAAGAAACCAAATTCATTGGTGCTGCCATCCATTTGAAAGAGAACCCGCCTAAATAGCGTTCTTTAGTAGGATGCAGCTCACCCTTCGTGCGACTTGCTCGACACCTCACGGCGCTTTGTGCTTGGTGCGATTGCCTTGTCGGTGAAAACCCGACGCGCTCCGTCCCGGCATTGTAGAGATGCGAGGGTCGATGGTCATACGATTACGGCCATGCATGATAATTAGTACACCCCCACCATCCTTAATCCCTTTAGAACCGCAGTCCCGTTTTGGGGACAAACTACTTGAAGTTTGAATGGTTTGTCCCCAAAACGAGACTGCGGTTCTAAAGGGGCTAATCCATACGATCCTTCCACCCTTTTTTTTTTATGAACCAACGACCGCAAAAACTCCGTTACCCCCTCTCTGGGTCGCCTACAAATGCTGCCAAATTTCAGTTTTATTCCTCTACAAACTATTTTCAAAGTTTTTTTTTCGCCTTCTCTAGTTGATGGCTCAGGTTTACTCGTTCTCTTTCGTTTACTTCGCTCCTGGAATATTTTGAAGTTATCGCGAACGCTTTTGTTCACAATGGGAGTCTGTTACCGTTACTGCTGCAACAGCATCCGAATTCTAGTTCCAAGTATTCCGGGGGACCATAGTAAATAGGGCCTACGGTACGCACTAAAACCTATATATTTCCCTATTTTTTCTAACAATATTTGGTCCTATTTACTATGGTCCCCCGCAATAGTGTGTTTCCACATCGTGGGTGCGGTTGTGGACGGACGATAATGGCTTCTACTGTCCTTCTATTCCTTTCGACCGCCCCCCCCCCCCCCCCCCGCGGTATGCTCTCTCCCGTAGCCCTAATCCCGTCCCTCCGGGAATGTTAGTTCAACAGACTGATTGCCCCAAAATACCTCGCCTAACCCCCCTACCCCCTTCCTTCCCCTCCCCTCCGCTTCTTTTGCGCCCCCGCCCCCCCTCCTCCCTTCCCCTCCCCCTCCCCCTCCCCCTCCCCCGCCCCCCCCTCCCCCTCCCACCCCGTTTTTCCCCTCCAACTTTCCCTCCCGTGCGCGTTCCCAGATGCGTTTAGGCCGAATTTTTACTGCGGCGGCCAAGGGCAAGAACCCCGACCCAGACCCGCCTAAGTTTGTGGAAAACACCTCCGATCCGATGGCGGGGACGGAAGACACCGTGTCCCCTCCCCCCCCTCCTCATTCTTTCTCTTCAGCTAGCGGCTCTGGAAGCACGTTTTCGGGGAAGGGCTGGGGGGGCGAGGAGCATGTGCGGCCAGAGGCGGCGGCGGCAGCGGCAGCAGCGGGTAGGGGAGGGGAGGAGGAGGAGGAGGAGGAGTGGGATGAAGAGTACCGCTGGGGTTTCCATGACTTTGGAAGCGGCAGCGGCAGCGGCAGTAGCAGCAGTGACAACAGCAGCAGTAGTAGCGGCAGTAGCTGTACCACCACCACCACCACCACCACCACCACCACCACCAGCGGCAGTGGCAGTAGAAGCGGCAGCGGTACCTTCAGCAACAGCGGCAGCAGCAGCAGCAGCAGCAGTGGCAGCGGCTGCATCGAGGATGGTGGTGGTGGCGGCGGCGGTGGCTTCGAGGGAGGGTCCGGACCGGAAATCGTGGGTGTTCCTCCTCTTGAGGGTGCAAGGGGGAGGGCTGCTGCGGGTGGAGCCGAGGGCGCCTGGAGAACTCGTGGTGGCGGCGGAGACGACTGGGTTGGTGGTGGTGATGGTGTGGGTTGGGTTGCTGGTGGCGATGGCGGTGCCGGCCTCGACCTGGTGGTCGGCATCGGTGGTGGCGATGGTGTTGAGGGTAGTGGTGGCATGGGTGTTGGTGTTGGCGGAGTCCGTGGTGACAGTGGTGACAGTGGTGGTGGTGGTGGTGGCGGCGGCGGTGGTGACAGCAGCGGTGGCGGCAGCGGTTTTCTAATCGGTGAGGACGTGACTGGCGGTGGCAACGGCGTCGACAAGGTGATCGGCATTAGTGGTGGCGGCAACCACATCGGTGGTGGTGGTGGCGGCGGCGGCGGTAGCGGCGGTAGCGGCGGTAGGGGCGGTAGGGGCGGTAACGACGCCGGCGGTGATGGTGGCAGTGGAGGGTTTCAAGTCCGCGAGGAGGACGTTATCAGCGAAGGGGGTCTTCAAGCGGGGTCAAGGCGAGAGGGGTGGATTTTTCCGATGCCTTCTTCTGCTGCCGCTGGCCGCGCCCTCGCTCGCGCCACGGGGGAGGGGGGGCAAGGGGCGGCAGCCGGGGGGACTTCCTGTCCAGAGGGGGCGACAGCATCAGCAGCGGCGGCAACGACAGCAGCATCGACCTCGCCGGCGGTAGCCGCGGCGGCGGACGTAAGAGGGGAGGGTGGGGAATACAGGGAGGAGAAAATCGGGGTTTGCACCGAGCGGGGGGGGGGGGCTTGGCCGGGGGGACAGGGGTCTTGGCGGGGTGGCGTGTCGTCCTGGAAGGTAGTAAGGGGGGGTGGTTGGAAAGGCTGGGGCGGGGGAGGCAGGGTAGGGCGGCTGCTCGAGCGCCAGCAGCTGCCGCGGGGGGGTGGGGGGCAACCCGAAGGTGTTAGAGCCAGCGCTGTGGGTGTGGAGGGGGCGGGGCACGATGAGTTCGTCGAATTTTGCGGCGGCGGTGGTGGTGGTGGTGGAGGTGGTGGAAGGTGGGGGAGAGGGGAGGGGGGGGCGGGCGGAGATGGTTGGCGAGAGAGAGACGAGTTTTGTGGTGGTCGGTGGCAAGGTGGGGGTTCGGTCAGTGGTCTTGGGGACAGGGCCTGCCAGAGCGAGAGGTGGCGAGATAATTGACGTTCGTTTGCTAGATTGAGGGGACGGATGAAGGGAAAAAGGTGCATGAATCGAGTCATAACCACAACCTTTCACACCCCAGCAGCGCAAAAAGTATGAAACGTATCAGACGTTAAAAAACCCTAACCCGTTGGTATCGCGTTTTTTTGTTTCATCGGAAAGAATATACCAGGTACCTGGTATGTAATGAGGAGGTAGTGTGGACTCTCAAACCTTTTTGTTGTCGTCGAAACTGCTGTGCCACAAGCCACACAAGTCGTAAACACTGCTGGTGCTGCTATACGTGCGAGGAGGGATTTTCAGACATTAGCCCAGCTTCAACAAAATTGTTGAAAGTGTACTCGATTTGAACGAACCCTAGCCTTAACCCCGCCGACCGCCTCGACAAAGTCCCGCAATTACTTTGTAAAACCACGAGGAGTTTTGGTGTGGACTCTCAAACGTTTACGTCGAAAAAGCAGGGACAAAACAAGGCGTGAAAAACTACCAGGTACTGTTGAATAGATAAGACAAGAGGCCGCGGTCGGTGTACAGTGAGTAGCAAGGAGGGGGAAATACGGAAAACGTGCTGGGGGATTATCGTACGAAATACTCGAATACTCGTAAAATGTGTATCGCCTATATAAGCAAACAGACCTTACACCTTACATACATACATGTCGATACATACGTACCAGGTACCGGTATATGTTGAAATTTGCAATCCCGCTCCCCAAACAAACGCCAAATTTCCTACTGTACGTTTCAACCTTGGTGATATACCACTTCGGACGGAAAACACAAGAACCGTTTGTGCACTAATATTAAGATCAACCGGTCCTTGTATTTACGCCCAAAGTATTTGCCCCCCCCTCCCCTCCAACACATTTTTTTTTTCCCTTGTTTCCTTTACTGAAAGCACAGTTTTAATAGGTGATCGAAAATGGTACTATTACGGGGGACCACAGTTAACAGGACCTATGGTATACATAAAAACCTATATATGTTTAACCATTTTTACTAACATTATCTGGTCCTGTTAACTATGGCCCGTCGTAATAAATATGAATGAATACGTGCTTAAAACCATGCTGCTTTCAGATTCCAGATCGGCAAGAAGACGCTTATTTTGTGAAGAATGAATGGGCGATTTCGATCCATAACCCAATTTCATACCCACGTGGGATGGAGTAGCACACACACATCCACCGTAAGGTTGGTATAGGCCCATGGGTCTCCGGCCCTGAAACCTATGCCTCAGATCACAGATCATCAGGGCTGGCTTCGGCCAGGACTTTGTTGTCGGTCCCCATGACGAGAGAGATCTGAGCGAAAAAAAAATAATCCGGGTTCACAGACGTATGATACGTATAATATCGTAGGAGGAGGTCGGTCTTTTTGGGCGCGTGAAGGGAACTTTTCACCGCTTGGCTGGGCAGACACCTGATTCTCACTTGATGATCTACAAACAGCAGTATAGTAGTAGTTTTGATATTTCGGGGGGCCATGGTAAATAGAACCAAATATTGTTGGCAAAAATAGTGAAATATATAGGTTTTTGTCTGTACCGCAGGTCCTGTTTACTATATTCCCCCGTAATAGTAGGCCCTTCACAGACAGGGCAGATCTTTTCTCGGTTCAGTGCTGTACTACTGCCTGTATGTACAGTATAATACAACGATCTACTACTGATCTACTACTTACTGTAGCTCACCTTGCCTGGTGGGAGAGGTACAACCTGCATGATGCTCTAATAATAGCAGAAGAAGATGTTTTCACGGGTCGGATATGCACTATTAAATAATACTACTCTTTGTGCAGCTCCAGCGCAGCATATCATAGCGGCAGAGGTGAGGAACTACAGTAGATAATCTGTCTGTAGATACAGATCATGGTCTGTCCGAGGTGAGCAACTTTCGGCCTTGTCTTATCACAGCAGTAAAGTAAATACGTAGGACCTACGGAACACACAAAAACCTACCAGGTATATATTTCGCTATTATTTTAATGACAATATTTGGTCCTATTTACTATGGTCCCCCGTAGTATTAATGGTGGATCGGATCTGTCCGGCGTTTGGAATGTTCCCGAGAACATGCTGGCCAATAAGATCCCTCGAATGCGATATAGTCGGAGTATCGGTTATTATTATTGGTGGGATGTCGATGGAAGATCGGAGATCGAGAGACCGCAGCAAATCTGACAAGACAGACACCAGACAGAACATCCCCTACGTACGAAAGTCGCAAACAATTTTGGGGCAAGCAGGCGACTGGACTTGAAGAACAGCAGCACCAGCTGACACGCGAGAGAAAGAGAGAGAGAGCGAGAGCGAGCGCGAGCGAGAGAGAGAGAGATGTCCTTCCCCAACCAGGTCTCGCCGGGACAGCTGCGCTACTACACCCATATAGCAGTGTCAGTGCAACGATCGAGCTGCCAAGTCAAAAGTTTGACGTGCCTCATATACGTACGAGTACGTACACAGCAGCAGCAGCAGTAGGATTTCATGAGCTTTTGAACTGCTGTGTTTTCGCCATGCGTGTCGAGCATGCTCCGGTGGAGGTATAGCGCACCTGATACGCGACAGCAGTGGTAGTCCGGCTCGACAGCGCAACGACCCACGCAGGATAAGACCAGTTGGTTGGTTGTGTGTTTTTCGCGAATGGATGACCGATACCGATACACTCTGAATGAGACCTATACACAGCAGTAGTAATTAATTCCGGACATCGGGCGGTGTGTTTTCTGCGGTGAGCTTGAGCATGTTCAATAAACTCGAGGGCTTTAAGTTGCGAGTCTACGCGGCTCGCGCGTGTGGACGCCCGACGCCTTCCGCTGACAATCCAGGCGGCTCTCTTGTCGTGCGTAGCTTTCTGCCGAGCAAGCGGCAGGTGGCGTTGCGGTCGTGAGTCGTGAGCGTGAGATGTTCAACTTGCGAGTTGGGAGCTTCAATATGCGGCGCGATTAAATATCTGCTGCTGCTGCTGCTTTTGTTATCACAGATGTCGGGAGACAGGACTTTCAACCCTTAACACAGACAGCAGCTTTGCCTTGACATGCCGTGACTGACACCAAACTACTAGGTTTTGGTCCGGAACACTTCTGCCGTGCACCGTTGACAGCGCATGTTTTGCCTTGCTTGACATGTCTCCCGACATCTTTGGTTGTTATTTGTTGCTGTTGTTGTTGCTGCTGCTGCTGCGTGCGGTGGTTTTCCTCTCAAACTGCAAACGTCAGCAGCAGTCGCCAGTCAGCCAGCAGATGGTTGGTCGCAGGTACGTACGTACGTACCGAGTAGCATGATGAGCTCACCTAACAGCTAAACCGCCCTGAAGCGTCGCATCATACCTGGTAATCTGATATCATGCCTGACATCGTCGTGTCTGGTACTACAGCAGCAGCAGTAGTCGTCGTACCTGCTTTCGTTTGCGTACGGTATGATGATTCATTCATAGGGTTGATACATAGAGAGGATATTTTCTACTGGTACTGATCAGTTTCGCGCCATACCCACCTCGTGTATTTGTACGCGTACGTACTCAAACTACTGCTGTAGATTTCAAATCGCACTGTTGTTATTTACGGGGGACCGACCTATGGTATACATAAAAATCTATACCTGGTATATTTAACCATTTTTACTGACAATATTTGGTCCTATGAACTATGCCCCCCCCCGTAATGGCGCGATGAAAATGAAGGCACCACACCACCCGCGACCCCACGGCTTGTCCGTAAAACCGGCTGGAAAGTAAAAAAGTGATGACAGAAAAAAAAAAAAAAAGTGTCTGGTATGTACTCGTACGTACCAGGTACGAAAGACGTACGAGTAGCAGCAAGCAGCGGTTGCTGCGTCGTCAAAATGGTCCAATGTCTAATGCCCACGTATGGCAAGCAAAAAAAGTAAGACCCCCCTCCCCCCCCATCCCAGTATAAATATAGCCTGCTGTCATAATCAGTTTTGTTCCCGCGTGTATTCCCATCATCATTCTACTTGTTGTTCGTTCGTTGTGTATTTTTATTTTTGTGTGTCTAGTGTCGTTTTTAACGACACGTATTTGGCAAAAAAACTTGCGAAAATGGCAAGTTTTTGGAAATTTGGATTTGCCGAAGTAGCAAGTTTTTTTGCCAAGCCTTTTTATGGATATTCCCCAAGCTCTTCGTTGGCAAGTTTTTGGAAATTTGGACTTGCTACACTGTATTTCATTTGGCAAATTTTTAGCAAAACTTGAAACCCCAAATTCCCAAAAACTTGCCATTTTTGCAAGTTTTCACAGGTAGTGTCGTTAAAAACGGCCCTTATCATATAGCGATACGAGTACTCGTACGTTCGTAGTCCATAGCAGTACAATACCCGGTACCTGGTAGTAAATAGTGTAAAACCCATTGACATGTCAAAGAACCGTAATCACGCCAGCTGCGGGCGTATTTTTTCATCGCACATCAGCGGGCAGATCGGACAGATAGATCTGATAGATCAGATACAAGACAGCAGTAGATAATTCTCACTTTGAGACGATTAATATCCTTCATTCATTGCCGATAGATCCCTGATCCGTGTGATCTATACGTAGCTCACGACGTTGCGGCGGGTGTGAGAGAGCCTTAAAAAATCTGCATGATCTACGATAGGTCAATTTTTTCCTGCGTTATTTTGCTGTTGGATATGTACGTCCACAGATCCTGCCAACAGCTCATAGCGGTAGGCTACTATTAATATGACGGAGGACCATAGTAATCAGGACCCACCACATACACATAAAAGCTACCAGGGTATATATTATATCAGGGATGGCACCTACAGTACTACAGCAGTAGTCAGTAGCCTCTATGAATAGTCGCTGCTGCCTGACACAGAGTTACCTGTTACAACGTAGCTCGTACTACCGTACGTGGGCAGTGGCCATCTAGGAGTGGTGATCTGTTCCGTAAGATGGTTTTCATGTGATTGCATTACTTACTACAAATATCACGAAGCATAGTGGGTCCTGATTACTATGTGCCCCCTTCATGCTGTGGTTACGTAGGATCTAGATGATCTGCAGATAGATCATGATCTGTCCGATGTGCGGAAAGTTGTACCACGTACAAACAAACTGCAAGTAAATATGACCCCACACTAATTATACGGTGTGTGTAAACAAAGCGTTCTTACAGTACTAATAGCTGGTCATGACGATGTGTTCCACGAATTGTGTCAGCTTTTCTTTCCATTCTGAATGAGTAATGCCCTACGGTATGTAGGCAAATGTTAGGTGAAAAGCAGTCTGAACCTACAGACAGGAGGAACCGACTATGGGGGACCATAGTAAATAGGACCTACGGTAGACACAAAAACCTATATATTTTCCTCTTTTTATCAACAGCATTTGGTCCTATTTACTATGGTCCCCCGTAACACTGCTACTGTAGCACGTGATGCCCTTGGCTCTGCTCTGGCCACTCACACAAGGTCCTTGACGATGTTCGAAGTTACACGGCTCTTTCAGTAGTTGCTGCTCGCTTCGCCAGATGTCTTCTGAACGAAGGGGCGAATCGCTCATCAGAAAAAGCAGGCGATAACGCCTGTCAGGTATGATGAGGGGACGCTCGCTACAAATCACAATGCCGCAACAGGGGGAGAGGGGACACCATAACACAAATGAAACACTAGCGAGAATCAGATTCAGCTCTTTGAAAGATTTTCGCCCCTCCCGCCCGCGACGATGATGTGCCGGTATGTGTTTGCGCAGCTGCCTCCCGACGTCTTGGAAATGTACCTCACGAATCTTCTCACAGGAAGCGAGCAGGTGAGCGACAGAGCGAGAACGCGCGATCACAAAGAGGCGTGTTTGCCTCATAGAGGGGTACGTAGAACCTAAATTTTCTGAGAAAATTCTGAGGCGCGCTTCGGTAGGTGTAGGACCTGAATTTCCGAGGCTACGAATCATACTCACTTACAGACCTCTCGTATATCGCACCCGAACCGAAAAAAAAAATGAAAAGCTAAAAGTGTGACCCGATGTCGATGATCCCAAACCCTACTATCAGTGGCTTTATCACGAAAAATGTTGCAGAAGAAATATGGTTATTAGGGCCACTTTTACCGAACAAAAACAAAACAAATCACGACTCGTGAGTTTTGTTTTCGCCTTGAATCGTGATTTTTTCTCGTCGTGAATCATATCAAAAAGCACACTCACACAAATTCATGACGCCATTTTTTTTTTTAGCTTTTACCTTAAATTCACGATTCGTGTGTTTTTTTTAGTGGCTCGAAATACGCCTGATCAAGGCACTACGCAACCCACGCGCACCAACGGTATCCGAAGGCCGGTATAGGGGCATGGCGGACTCTCCGAGCTCACTAGGTTCACCACTTCGTTGATATTCATCGTTTTCCTTGAATATTCCTAATTATCTGTATACGCTTGTACGGACAGGTACCGCGACTATAAATAGACTAAAAAAAACTTGGAGGGGGTGAGGGGGTGGATGGAGGATGATATACCGTGGTCTTCATATGGTCCCCAATAGCATGATTTCGATGTTGGGTTCAACCAATTCCCGGGCTGGGACGCTTATTTCTTTTTTTGTATCCGACGATTTTTGACCGTTCGACGATTTCTGACCGTCTACGGTTCGCGCTTCGCGCTCACGGCCTCCGGCGGCTCCTCCGGAGGGATACTTTTATATTTCTGCACCTTGTGGGTGGTGTTATAAGGATTACCCTGGGCTGGGTATTCGATCGGTCTTTTACCCCTATAGCTCAGTAGGTAACACCTTCACATTTGACGCCGTTTAGAGGGGGGGAGAGTGTTATAAGGAGTACCTTGGACTGGGTAATCGATCGGTCTTTTAACCCTATAGCTCAGTAGGTAACACCTTCACATTGGGAGCAGGGTGCCAAATAAGATCAGGTCCGGGTGGGATCAGGAGAGCCAAGCAGGGGCCTGTTTTGTTTTTCCCGCGTCTTATGAAGAATATTCCCAGAAGCTTATTTATCTACGGCATGGAGGACTCTACTGGACTCTTGCTTCGTACGCCGCTTGTGGGCGACGGGCGGCTGTCCACAAAAACACGGCTGTGGTCGTGGCCTCGACAATTTTCAGAAAAAAAAATCGAAAAATGATCTGAGAATCTCGCTGCCTAGGTCGGGCAGACGGCCTGAGAGATTGGAATCTCGTGGACCGGGCTGTAGCCAGCGGTGGATGAGATGGGGATCTCGCTGGCAGGGTCAGGCTTCGGCCCGTGATTCGAACGTATCACGGGCCGGGCCAAGGCGGCCTGGCCGCGTGCCCCACTCGCGCGGGTTGGCCCCACCAACAAAAAACCGTCGGATTTGAAACGTCGGATTTTTTTTTTAATAATTTAGAAATATCACGAAACGTGCCGTTTTTCAGCTTTTTTTTTTTTGTCACGTAGAACTGAAAGGTCACGGAATTGTGATATTTTGGTCATATACCATAAGGTCACGAATCTTTTTTTTTCTTCTGTTTTTTGGTTCGTTAGAAGTGACCGTTGGTGGTATTCCAGCGATTTTTGGTTTTAGAAGCCCGGGGGTCGAGTCAGAAATATTTTTGGTGGAAACATGTACCCCTATTGTACTGGTAAATAGTATACTCGTAACACGCCTCGCTAAAGAGTTGGGACATCCTCTCGAAAGTTCCGATAGATCGGACCTCTTCCTCGCCTCGATTACGAATCAGATCGGAAACAATATATAGTTTGGCGTCCCGTTATCCGATTGAAATGTGTTTCTTCTGGAGGGGAGGGGGTGTCGCTCTACTGCCCCCCCCCCCCCCCCCCCCCCCCGCCCGCCCCTCTGTTGAGAGTGTCCAAGGAAATCAATTCACACGTCGGATAGATCAGATAGATCATGATCTAGATCAATACAGATAGATCATATACTGGAGATCCTCACCCGCCGTTGTGAGTTGTTGCGCAGGACCTGTATGTAGTACAGATCCAACCCAGGAAATATGTCCCAGATCATGCTGGATATATATAGAGCTCCCACCCGGCATCGTGAGCTAGATCATACAGATCATACAGATCATACAGATCGTACATATCATACAGACCGTACAGTTCAGAACTATATCTTCTTCCCTCGAAGATCTAGATCATGCAGTGGGAATCAGTGATCAGTAGATGATCTACCTGTTATATGTGTGATATCGTGAGGTGTCGAAAGGAACCAAAGAAATGCGCGCTCCTCGGCAGTATCATGGCCCACGTATTGTTACCGTGTTTCCGCCCCCGCATATTATTGTTTTTCCTCGTATCGGCATCGGATTTTTGAACGACCCGATCCTATCCGATCCGATAAGTATCGGGTTTCCTATCGGGAAATCGGTATTGTAAGACCCGCACCGGATCGAAATCAACTTTTTTTCCAATAACCAAGGCCTATACCAACAGCAACATCAACACCAATAAAACCCACCAACACCACCACCACCCACCAACACCACCCACCACCACCACCACCACCATGCACAACCCCTCCCCACATACACACGCCGCTCCGTCTCGAAAGGGATTCGTGGTCGATTGCCAAATGACTACAGTAAGGCAAGCAACAAATGGGTACGCCCCCCGCCCCCCCCCCCCCCCCACACACACACGCCTCAATGACAACACGGTATGTATAACAGGTGTCGGAGCGAGACCTATCGGACCTCCAAGGGCTGCTGACGGGATGGCTCACGGACAAGCAGGCGGAGCGCTTGCACAGCAGTAAGTACCTTACGAGCCCCCGCCAACACAAAACGTCTACGCACGGTATATCACACCTGGGTGATAGGATAGCACACTCTCTTCGGCGTGAAGTTCCAAGACGAATTTTGTCGGCAATGGGGAGAGTGCAGACGCCGTAAAAGCCTTGTTCACTCTTGTTTTTTTTTTCTCTTTTCCAGATTGCCAAATTTCCAAATTTCCCCAAGGTTCCTATTTTTTTTAGTTCTTAATTTTCTTCCCGAGTCCTTTTTTCTTCTTTTTAGCAGCAGCCCTTGGCGGTAAATTTGGAAACTGGAAATTTGGAAGAAAAAAACAGTGAACAGGGTTCAGGGTCATTCTTAACGGGGAGAGTTTGTTCCCCCATAGTTTCCATTTTTTTTCATTTTTTTTTTATCTTCCAGATTGTCCTGATTTTTTTTCTCCAAGCATATGAAATCTGACTTTCCTGATGTTTTTGCTTCTGAAGAATTTTATTATTTTTTTACAGAACGCCTCCGTATCTTAATACCCGCTTCTATTACGGGGGACCATAGTATATAGGACCTACGGTTTAAACAAAAAACTATATACTTACTTATTTTTACCAACAGCATTTGGTCCTATGTAGTACCAGGTTTCCCCCGTAATATTTTTTTCCAAACTTGGGAAATTTCTTGGAAAAAAGCTCTCCGATAAGAATGGGCGTAAGATGCTATCTCATGATCTATGGAGAGATCTCGATGAGGCCTTTGCAAAGTCGCCATTTTTGTTTCGAGTTTGTGCTCATACCCTTGTTACGGAGAAAATGTCGGCTCGGAAATTCAATCCAGGGGGGGGGGGGATGTTATCTTGGGTGTTGTACTGTACTATTGAACGAAGTAGACATCCCATTGTGACACTACAGTAGCGTTGAGCAGTAGGCTATTGTGTACCTGGTACAAGGTACCAGCACTCATCTATAGGACGTAGTGTAGCACACAGCTGTAAGTACGTTGTGAGCCCACCAACAAGAAAACGCCTGCTGTGAGCAAGTTTGGCATCGTGTTGTGACACCACAGTAGTAGCGTTGAGCAGTAGGCTATTGTGTACCTGGTACAAGATACCTGTACTCGCATAACTATGAAGAACTAAGTGCAGCGTCCGCCGCTCAGAATGGTTTGTGAGTCACGTTCTGACTGTTCCCGAAACAGCGAGCCTCTGCTTCAAACCAAGACACTCCCTCTCCCCTTTCCCCCCCGAAAAAACGCATCAACGCCCCCTCCCGCCCCCCAAAGAAAAAACGCCCCCTTTGCGTTATATATAGGTTGGGTTGGCGTCGGTTGGCAACGACACTGTAAAACATGCCGCTCACTACATGAGAGCTAGACAACCAGAGCACTATTTTTTATTTTTTTATTTTGGCGGTCGGTTACAGCTGGCGATTGGGCTTGATCATTTGTGCGGGGAGGAGAACGTTTGCTCCGCACAAGGGGAATGCTCCGTATCACGTTCCAGGTATATTGGTAGTGTTTGTGGTGAGGCACCCCACGAGGCAGTTACATAGTACCCCCATTGCTGTCTCTGGAAGTGGCCCCACCGGAAGACAAAATCAAAGTCGTTGAAGCTGCCATCCCTATGCAAGGAAGTCCGCCTCACGGGCGGTTCATTGTAGGATGCATACAGCTCAACCCTCGTGCTACTCGCCGAACAGACGTCACGCTGCGCTTCGCAGAGCTTGGTGCAAGCAAGCATTGCCTGCCTGTGGTCGGTGGAAACCCGGCGTGCTCCGTCCCGGCAGTGTAAGGGATGCAAGGGTCTATGGTCGTACGACTGTGGTCCCCCCGCCCACAAACAAGAGACCGCCTCAACCCCACCCCCCCCCCCACCCCTCTAGAAAAACCGCCCCCCCTCCCCCTCCCCCCCAAAAAAACGCTCCCGCCCCCCTAGAAACAACCCCCCCCCTCCCCCTCCCCCTCCCCCCCCAAAGAACGCCCCCACCCCCCTAGAAACAACCCCCCCCCTCCCCCTCCCCCCCCCCCCCCCAAAAACGCCCCCACCCCCCTAAAAACAACCCCCCCCCTCCCCCTCCCCCTCCCCCCCCAAAAAACGCCCCCACCCCCCTAGAAACATCCCCCCCCCCCCCTGCCTGCCAAAAACAAAACGCCTCAACGGTTGCTATCCCAGGAGAGAGGATCCTAGGGGATAGGTGGTGGCCACAGGCGGCAAAACAGGAAGGAACCAAGGTTGGCGAAAAAAAAAAAGTTTGCATGTAATACATGGACACAACGTAATGAGCGCCCAACTACTGTTGGAGGTGTCTCAACTGTAGTAGGGGTAGGAACGGTGCTCCGTCTCGGAAGGGTATATGCGTGGTCAAATGGTCAGATAGCTAAGGCAAGCAACACATGAGTACCCCCCCCCCCCCCCCTCGCCTTTTTTTTCAAATAGCTGGTTGTCGAGTTCGATCATTTGTGCGAGGACAAGCGGGAAGGATCGCATCAAGTAGTGCTCAAGGTATGACACCCAAGAGACGGTTACATAGTACTCCCATATCTGTCTCTGGAAGTAGCTCCTCAGGAATCTAAAATAACTCATTGAAGCTGTCACCCATATGCAAGTCCGCCTCGCGAGCGGTTCTTACTATTACGGGGGGCCATAGTTAACAGGACCAAATATTGTTGGTAAAAATGGTTAAACATGTAGGTTTTTATGTGTACCATAGGTCCTGCTAACTATGGTCCCCCGTAATAGGATGCAAGCTCACCCTCCATGCGACTCGCCGGGCACCTCACGCTTCGCTTCGCGCTTGGTGCAAGCAATGCCCGCCTGTTCGGTGACAACAATGCGACATGCTCCGTCCCGGCATTGTAGGGATGCGAGGGTCTATGGTCATACGACTACGGCCATGCATGATACCGAGTACATCGCTCCTATCGAGGACCCCCCCCCCCCCCCCCCTGGCCCCTCCGCTGGCGCTCCTACAAGGTGAAACTCTCACGAGGGAACTGGGGGCAAGGGTTACTCGGATCACGGCCGGGAGGAGCCCTCTGCTGGTTCTGGATGAGATCATTGGGAGGCGTTTGGCGATACAGCTCGACTCCATGGGGTACCGGGTGAGCGGAGTCGGGGCGATACCATCCTATTACGGGGGGCCATAGTTAACAGGACCAAATATTGTTAGTAAAAATGGTTAAACATATAGGTTTTTATGTGTACCATAGGTCCTGTTAACTATGGTCCCCCGTAATAGATGACTAGTACATATTGTGTGCGTATTGTGAGTACATTTCTATATAGGGCGACTCCTCCCCCCTTCCCCCCCGCGCTGTGCTTTCGGGGATTTGTATGAGCCGCATGATTTTTTGGGGGGAGTTTTCCCGGAAGCGGTGTACCGGGTGTGTTGCGCACCACCCGTCGGTTTCCTGCCGAGATTATTGGGAGGCGTTTGGCGATACAACTCGACTCCATGGGATACCGGTGGGCAGGGCGGGGTGGCGGCGGCGCGATTGTGATTGTGTATAGATGATATAAAGAATTGCAATTTTTTATACTTTATGAGAATTCGTATGTATATTTGTTGTGGTATCCACCCCCCACGACAGGAGGACCTTTAACAATCTAGGAGAAGGGATCTTTAGGTTGGTAGGCTGTTCGGATGTTTTGGTTCCTGTTGGGATCAAGGTACGGGCGAAGACCCAACCCAGCCCCTGACTCTAACCCTAACCCTAACCCTAACCCCAAACCGCAGCCGAAACGGGCCAAAACTCGCCATAAACGCGGCTACGCCGAGTTTGCATCGAACCAGGAAATCTCTCAGATGCGAACGACGATTCCGAAGTGCAGACCACGCTACACATTTTTCAAGTAAAAAACATCCCTAAAGATCCCTTCTCCCAGACTGCTAAACCTACTCGGAGGAGACCAGATGAAACAATAAGTCGACGCTGTGATGATCCATGCGCAAGAAAGATCCGCCTCGAAAGCAGTTTTTTGTAAGATTCAGCTCACCCTTCATGCGATTCGCCCAACACCTCACGGCTCACGGCGCTTCGCAAAGCTAGGTGCAATCAAAGTGTCTGCCTGGTCGGGGAAAACCCGGCTTGCTCCGTCCTGGCATGGTAAAGATGCGAGGGTTTTATGGTCATACGACTACGGCCATGCATGACATGAGTGCACCCCCCCCCCTCCCTCTGCGTCGTTCTTTCGGGGATATGTGCGCGCTTCATGTTTTCGGGGAAAAGTCCCGAAAAAGGTGGGCTAGGGGGTGTCTTCTCCACCGCTTTCCGGTTTTGGACGAGAGTATCGGAAGGCGTTTTGGCGATACAGCTCGACTCCGTGGGGATACCGAGTGAGCCGGGCGGTTGCGGCCGTGATCGTACAAGATGCGTGCATATTGTGTTTTGTTAATACATTACTAAATCCCCCCCCCCCTCCCCCCCCGCTGTGTGCTTTCGGGGATACGCACGAGTATGAGCTGTATGTGTATGATACTTTTGGAAAATTGCCCCGAAAACGGTATAACTTGTGCGTGATCTGCACCACTTTCCGGTTTTGGACGAGAGTATTGGGAAGGTCTCTTGGCGATATATACCAGGTCGAGTCCTTGTGGGATATCGGCTGAGTCGAGTGCTGGCGGCAGCATCGTAAACGACGAATGCGTTTTGCGTATGTATGGTGAGGTCGTTATTAGGACGACCCATACGAACAACTCTTCACGGGTTATGCCTTCATTTTTTTTTTCTCTCTTGCCCCTTCCGACAATGTGTATCGTTTAAAAATATGCCAGGTTATTCCTGTCCGACTTGAGTCGATTGTCCTCTGATACCGCATCATTGGTATTACGGGGGACCATATTTCATAGGACCAACTATTGTTAGTCGCAACTCAGATCAACCATTGGGTCACTCTGCGAAGGCTCTCCTCCCCCCCTCCCCTCCCCCCCCCCCCCTCCTACACCGGAAATTAAATCAACTCATTGAAGCTGTCGTCCATATGCATGTCCGCCTCAAAAGCGGTTCCTAGTAGGATGCAGCTCACCCTTCATGCGACTCGCCAGACACCTCACGGCGCGTGGCGCTTGGTGCGAGCAATGTCTGCCTGGTCGGTGAAAACCCGACATGCTCCGTCCATCCCGGCATTGTAGGGATGCGAGGGTCTATGGTCATACGACTACGGCCATGCATGAGATCGAGTACATCTCTCCTATCGAGTACACCCCCCCCCTCCCCCCTCCCTCCTCCCCCCTCCCCCCTCCCCCCTCCCCACCATGGGTCGTGCCCTTCAGCCTTTTTCTTCCCTCCTCGGCTCGCGTCTTATTGCGCCTGCCCTTACCCACGCTGTGCGCTCTCAGCGGCTGATCCCTTCCTTGTTTTTCTCTGCTTTTTGTTTTTGTTTTCGAAGATTAAGAAATTTTCTCCGCGGTGGGAGTTGAACTCTATTAATATTAACAGCAGCATTCGAGGGTAGCAGTATTAC
>JARUPZ010000034.1:4799546-4849546 GCA_031213475.1 Nereocystis luetkeana | reverse complement strand
GTTTTGGTGTTCCTAGATTATTTGTTTTATTCCGTTCGTGCGTGTGTGTGTTTTTCGTTGTGTTCTGTTTTGTTTGCTGTTTTGCTTGTTTTTTGCATACATAGATGAAAAAAAAAAAAAAAAAAACGAAGCTGAGCGATAAACAAAATCCTCAAAATTCACCTTTGCAAGCTCGGTGTGTGTGTTTTGTCAGACCGAGGCAATCAGCCCCATCACAAAATTGTGGTCAGAGCGGCAAACCGTCGCCTCGAAATAGGTCTATTACGGGGGACCATAGTTAATAGGACCTACGGTACACACAAACACCTAGATATTTATTTATTTTTTTCCAACAATATTTGGCCCTATTTACTATGGTCCACCGTAATCGTACCTACCGGAAGGTTTTCGTGTTTTCGTTTTTTTTTTTCGTTTTTTTTTTTTCTTCGACGGCCAGCGCTTTCAAGGCCACCGTTTTGACGGGTGCAACGGCGGCCGTTCCATGGTCTCAGCGGTTTTTAATACCTCGGCTTTCCCTGTGCGATACCTGGTACCTGGTATGTCTTTTTACTTTGAAGCATGTATGGTACGAATGTTCTTGAAAACATTTTTCCGACAACTGAGCACAGTGCCCCCCCCCCCCCCCCCCCCTCCCCCTCCTACCCCCCCCTCCTACCTCCCCTCTCTCCCTCACCCCCCCCCCGCCCCCTCCCCCCAACCTCCCCGGCCGGTGACGATGCGGCGTGATTGTGTGATGTGCGGAATGAACGATCACAGGTACGTGCAGGTACAGGCTTTGAGCGTGACCAAGGCGTCCGAGATCTCTCGCATCGGCGGCTCGGTCGTGGCTTCGGGTCACGGAGGCGTTCGCAGCCGGCAGTACGATGGTTGGTGACACGGCAGTACGATGGTTGTTGAACTAGATACAGTGTAACGGTTTCAACATTCGTTAGGGCTGGTCGGGCACTGGCGCAGCAAGCAGTATGTACCGGCAGCTGGCAGTAGTGCTACACTGCTGTGCCGGTGGTTATCTGCTGATCGACCTGGCCGGTATATTTCGCGGGTACTGCTCTGGTTGGATCTACAAGGACCGCTATAATAGGTGTCCATCTTAGTGTCTGAACGATCCTCTTATATTTCCGTGCAAGATTGGTATTGTATACGAATGTAAATGCTTGTTAATTGCTGCTGCGCCGCGCGTACCTGTAGCCTGCATGAAGTGCTCCCCGCCATTTCACCCCGACCGGCTGGCATGTCACGGCCCGGCTACCGCCGCCGCCGCCGTCAGTCGCAGTAGCCGCGCCTCTAAACACACTGTACTGAGCGCGGCCTCGCGGGGCGGGGTGACGCCAAGGGTTGTATTGCACCCGAACCGAGCGTGCGGGAAAATTGGGGTCGCTTGGTCTTCACATCAATGTGTAAACGGTCCTTATATTTCCGACCAGAGTGGCGGTTTTTCCTCGCTAACACCCCCCCTATTGAACGACCGTTTCACCTTTGCTGTAGGGGAACAAAAAAATGCGGTGCGATCACTATTTTTAAGCTCGATTTCAACTATTATTACTGTTTTGCGTACCGGTTCTGCTCTATGTACGTGTTTTTACTTATCTATACAGCCAAAACTTTAAAATTCGAGACGAAGCGAGGGCTAATTTCCGATAAAACATTCTTTTTTCGACACCTCACAAGAAAAAAAAGGGTCAGAATGGAACAGGGACCGGAATGGAACGGGGGGGGGGGGGGTCTCCAAAACCAACCCCCCAAAACCAAGTTTTTCTAAAATTGGTTTGTTGTTTTTTCGTTTTTTCGTTTTTTCGTTTTTCTCTTACGTCATCATCGTCCGTCCTGTGATCACAGCGCTCCGGTTTGTTTTCCATCATTTTGGCTTCTTTTTTTTTTTTTTTGAGGTGGCGAAAAAAAGACTGTTCAAATTTGGTTTTTTCAGTTTTCCGAGGAAAAACGCGCGAGGTCCAAATATTTTTTTGTTCGAGGTTCCAATTTCCGAGAAAGCGCGGCAAGACCAAATTATGTCCGTGCTATCAGGACGGTTTTGGGTTATAAACTTTGGTGTTGTTCGCTGGGCACTGGCTGACTCAGTCAAAAAAGCGATCATGCTGTCGTCAAAATCAATCAGTAAACTGGATTGCAGCAGTATACTGCCTCTGCATTTCCCCCGAAACGGCAATTTTTTCTAGTCACGGGATCACTCGCCGCGTAGTGTATATAAAACCCCTGTCCTGGCAGACTCTCGACAAAACCGACGACACCGTCCTGAAATCTGAACGGAATGTGCCGGTTAAGGTCTCCGACCCGCCCTGGTATCGCAGTGCTCACACCTCGGTCGGTGATATGTAGCGTGTGCTGACCAGGCGTCTGATGGGAAAAAAATATGTTGGTGCTGGTCTGTAGAAAGCAGGACGATAAAAATCTCGACCCCTCTCCGATGGCAAAAAAATAGGATATTTTTCAGGTTTGACGTCGATCGACAAACCCAACGACTGCGTCACAAACTCTGAATGAAGCGCGCTGGTTAGATGCTCCGACCCACGCTACGTAGTATCACAGTGCTCCCACCTCGATCGGTGATATGTGGCGTGGGTGGGCTAGGTGTCTACTCAAAAACACACACTTGGCAGCTGATGTGTATGTAGAAAACAGTCGACAAAAAATCTCGACTCTTCTCCGCTGACACAAAATATATTTTCTTGTTTTTTTTTTACGAAGAGCGTAGGACGCCGCGGCCTACCTCTCGTCCCCTAGACCACGGATTCCATATGATACCTTCGAGGCCATCATTTACACCAATTGGCCTTGCCCGGTACGAAGCTCGTTGACCGTGGGTGGATTAAAAAATGTCGAGAGCGAAGGTAAATCGTCGTCGCGTGACTTGCGGGTGTGCGAGCTGGCTGAGCTGTGTCTGTTTTCTTCTTGTTTGTGTGCGGCGTGTGATTTCGCGCGGCTCGCGTGGTTCGGCGTTACTACAGCGATTTTATTTGGAAGATGGCAGGCGTCGTTTTGCGTCATTACAGCCATCTTATTGGCAGATAGCTCGCGTCAACTGCCCCGTAGTGTTTTCGACTCGCCCCCAGAAACGCATCCATTGGGTTTCCGTTCTGTAAATAGGGCGTGTTTCTTGAGCGTGCGTGATATATCTTGGTTGGGTTGGGTTTCTCGTGGCCTGTTTCCTACCAGTATATGATAGCAACCACAACCCGCGAAAAAATATTGCAGTGGGAAAAAGTGACCAAAGTATTTTTAGGAAGCACTCTGTAGGTTGGTTGGTTAGCTAACGGAGAAACTTCTTATTGGCTAGCGCCTTCGGCCCCGCCTGATTAACCAACCAGCTCCTCGTGCTCATCGGTTTCATTTTTTTTTTTTTAATCCAGCCAAATATGATAATCACAAACACCCTATTCTTAAATCGAAACTGAACTCAGAAAAAAATAATTTAATTGCACCGCGTTTTATACACCCGGACCCATGAACAAGGTGGAGCGATCGATACCCCGCCACTTGCTATCACTATTAATAGTATAGCTCTTCTTGGCATTAAAACTGAAACTAAAAACGTAATCTCGCCGCTTTTTTTTCTGTTTCCCACAACAAGGTGTAACGGTCGATGTCGGGCTGCCCCCGCTACCCACGTACGTACGTACTGGTATTCGTTTATTTCTTGAAATTCAAACATCCTCCACAACAAAAAACAGGCAATTGCGTCACGTTTGTTTATTTTCCACATAAAAGTTCAATCGGGCTATTCTTTTTGTTTCCTCCCCTCACGACCGGGTGTAACCAACAACTGTCGTGTCGGCCTACCGAATCTCAAAACGTAATTTAATAGCGCCGCTTTTGTTTGCCCCCCCTCCCCCCCCCCCCCCTCCCCCCCCCCCCCTCCCCCTCCCCCACCCACGAACGACAAGGTGTAACGGTCGATGTCGGCCTGCCCGGCTGCTGGAGGCGCGGCTGTTCCTGCAGCGAGGAAGAGGCTAGAGCGTGGGCCCGACGGCACTACGCTTCCCTGAACAGAAACGCCTCTACTACTACTACTACTACTACTACAACTACTACTACCGGCAGCCCCGGTGCAGGGGTTTCCAACAATTTTTCGAGGGTGGGGGGGACGGGGGCCGGGGAGGGAGCCGGGGGGGGGGGGGCGGGGGGCGAAGCGTCGGCATCGGTCGGGCGTCTCGATGATGCTCCGCAGTCAGTGTGCTTCCTGTGCAGAGTGCTGGACGTCGGGGTAGGTCGAAGGTTCCCCGTCCTGTAGTGGTGCACATATGTGTAGGACGGGCTTCGGTCGGTTCAAGAGGCGTTTTTGTGGTGGGTGGGGTTGAGGGGGGGGGGGGGGGGGGTACCGGGGTCCTGCGCAAGGTTTTTGTTGTTGGGTGTCGGGAGTGGGTCGACGGTTTCACGTGTAATAAATACTACTACCGTCGGTATGTTCGCGCAGCTTGAAGACCTGCCTGAGATGTCGACCGACTACGAGGACCAGGTCTGCTGCAGGTACTATTACGGGGGACCGTAGTAAATAGGACCAAATATTTTAGGTAAAAATAGGTAAATATATAGGCGTTTGTGTGAACCGTAGGTCCTATTTAATATGGCCCCCCGTAGTACTGGAGCGCGAGGAACGTGTATGTTAATATCCACGCACAGCTCCCCAAAGCTGGAGGGTATCAACTACCCAAATCCGTCAAACTCACTGCTGACGTACTTACTGCACACATTTGTGACAACTTTATTAAAAATATCTACTACTGCTACTACTGCCTACTACTATCGCCAGCCTCGGCGCAGGGGTTTCCAGCAGTTCTTTATGAGCGGGTGCAGGGGGCGGGGGGGGGGGGGGGCAATCATCGGCATCGGCCAGGCGTCTGGACGATGCTCCCTCCGCAGTCAGTGTGTTTCCCGGCGGGCAGGGTGTTGGACGTTGGACGTCGGATTGGGTCGAAGGTTTCCGGCCCTATAGTATGCATATCTGGTAGCGGTAAATAGGGTGGGTCTCGTTTGGTGATGAGGGATGTTTTTGTAGGGGGGGGGGGGGGGGGGGTTAAAGGGTGTTAGAGAGGGAGGGGGTGGCAGACGGGGAATGGGGAGGGGGGGGGGTACTCATTATCATGCATGGCCGTAGTCGTATGACCATGGACCCTCGCATCCCTACAATGCCGGGACGGAGCACGTCGGGTTTTTCTCCGACCAGGCGAACATTGCTTGCACCAAGCGCGAAGCGGGACGGGGGGAGGTGGGGGAGGAGGAAGATAAGGAAGAGAGAGGAAGGGAGAGGAGGAGGAGGAGGAGGAGGAGGAGGAGGAGGAGGAGGGGAGGAGGAGGAATACTGGTAGGTAGAGGGACGGACGGACGTCGAGGGCGGGCGGGTGGGTGGGTGGGTGGGTAGGTGGACTAACCAGTACAGTAACGGTAAGGGGTTGTGCTATTCGAGCGGGGTAGCGGTTTGTGTGTCACGACAGAAGGAACATACCATAGCATGTCAGCACACGCACACGTGTGGCTTATTTATTGTGCGATGAGTCTCTGGCGGAGTTTCGAGAGAAACGTCTGCAGCGGAACTTCGTGCAGTACGCATCTCGTACCTCTGTGTAAATGTCAATCGTGGTTGTTGCTATTGTTGTACCAGGTATGTAGCTGTTTTCGTCGCTGCTGTTCGTCGAAAGGATTGATGATTCCTTCCTCCTGTTGTGGAACGGAAGGAACCGGTAATTCTAGAAACATATTTTTTTCCTGATAATTTTTTTTTCCCCTGAGAAGGAACCGATAGAAAGTTCCTTCTGGCAGGACCCTATTAATAGCACGTCATTATGTCAAGAGATGGGACTGATAGCCCCCTCTATTCGAACAGACTGACTTGACAGTTGCCTCTATTCACCAGGTGTAGCTGTACGGCACTAGTACTTTTATCGCTTCAAAGTCGTCGCCATCATCCGTTAATCGTGAGCCGCAAGACAGGCTCCAATATAAAATCAACTTGCGGTCGCGACGCTTTTTCTCTCGCTTTGTTCACAACTGCCTTTTGGGAGTACGCGATAAAATGGACACCCTCCTCGTTGTTAGTCAGGCGTATCAAGCAAGCGCTTTATAGTCCAAAATTACGTGCACTTTTTTTAGGAAAAACTACTTGGAATTTGTGCGGGATTCTTTTTTTCGCAGTTCTTAGCTAGAAGTGGTACGTAAACGATGTATTATTTTCTTTCTTTCGTTTTTTTTCCCACGTTCCAGCGGGAAAAATGCTGTGTGACCCTCCCCGCCCCTTTTACGCCGTCGCTGTGCCATAATAATAATAATAAAATCACGTTTTTTTTTGCGTCCGTGGGAAGGTTTTTGTTGGATAATCTGAGGCTTGTTTTCCTCCTGTTTTTTATGCGGGGGTGTTGTTCAGCCATTCACCAGGTATTATGCTAAATACCTGGCATAACTGTTTTGTGGCCTGTTTTTTGGGGAAGAGTTTTGTTGAAATACCTGCTACGAGGTATAATATGTTTTTTTTTCCCTGCTTTTGGGGAAGGTTTTTGTCGGAATGAAAGAGTTCTCGGGCGATGCTTTGGGCCGCGAACTGATTTCCTAAGCGTTTTTTTTTGTTGTTCTTGTATGCGAGAGGTCGAGAGAAGAGAGGGGAGGAGTGAAATAGACGAGGGCGAGTATAGTATTGCCGGGGGGCCGTAGTAAATAGTTAATAGGACCAAATGTTGTTCGCAAAAATAGCGAAATATATAGGTTTTTGTGTGTGCCGTAGATCCTATTTAATACTGCCCCCCCCCGTAAAGTAGTGGTATTAATAGTGGTCCCTCTACAGTGCCGGCTGAGTAGCGTAGCGGGCATTCCCCGCTATCCGTACAGCAGTTAGTGCCTGTGCAATCGCTTGGCACGGGATGGGATCCACCGGTGTGGCGCAGTGCGGAGGGGATTAACCGGCGCGGCAGTGCGCGGAGGAGTAGTCCTGGCTGCCGCTATATTGCCGGTGGTGTTGGCCGCATAGCGCATGCCGGCACTATAGAAGGACCACTGCTCTACCAGAGGGGCAGGGCATGTCGGTGGGATACCGTGAAATGCCCGTCATGGGACAGGCGCCCCTTCGGGCTTCTTCTTTTGTTTTTTTTTTGGGGGGGGCGGTGTTCGTTTGTTCAATCAATATACCATGGGAGGCTTTTTCCATTCGTTTTTTGCACCTGCCACACGAAGGCAAAAAAACCCTGCAGGTAAAAACATCCCGCCGTCGATTTTTCTTTAACTCATACACATCCCACCCCAGGACTACTTACTACCCCCCCCCGCGTTTGAGGCGTTCTACGATAGAGGTTCGCCCTAATTTTTCTTGAGGCTTCTTACTTAACCCCCTTCAGAGCCGCAGTCCCGTTTTGGGGACAAACTACTTGAAATTTGAGCGGTTTGTCCCCAAAACGGGACTGCGGTTCTAAAAGGGTTAAGGAGCTCCATACCTCACCCGAAAAACTGACGTCAGCAAGAATCGAAAAGGCATCGCGGCGAATAATCCTATGGCCCCGTTTTTTTTTTTTCGAAATCAAGATTTTTTTTTTTCCGACGAATTGGGGGTAAATAAACAAAATAGCGGAAATGTGCTGTACCTCTATCGTAGAAAGGGTCGTTTGTTCGATCGCAATCAGCGCGGCACCTCTCTCGTCACACAGGCAGTAGCTGCTCCGGGGTGCGCAACGAATGCTGCTGCTGCTGCTGCTGCAAAAAAAAAAACAGAACCCGGCGATGTCGTTGTCGGGAGTATCTTACGCGCGCGCGCCACGAGTAGTGTGCCGAGATGGTCTGTTTTCTCAAAGCCGTCGCCTACCATATCCCCTCGTGCTAGCCGTCGACCGCCGGTTGAGCCAAGCGTCTAGCATTGCCTCTTTACTTTTGCGCGCACTGTGTGCCTTCTCCCTGCAGGCTTTCTTCCGATCAGGGGATGTTTTTTTTTTTTTTGTCCCCGGATTGATCTCAATCGTTACCGTCGAAACTGACAATGCGAGCTGCTCGCCTTCGCGTGTGTGTCTATGTTGTATGAGCGTCGAATGTCGCTGCCTGCACGCAGGGGACATACAAAGATCTAGTTCCGTAGAGCATCTAGATCCTGTAATTGCCGTTATTATATGTTGTCCGAGAAAGAGCTGTATCATAAGAGATCACACCTTACCAAAACAAAAAACACGCGCCTGCAGTGCGCAAGGTAAAGCCGCGTCGTAATATGCCCCACCCACGGGCAGACATGATGCGATCGAAAAAAAAAGTCTCCGAAACCACATACACCCACCCCTATTCAAAGTCCCGAAGGGTGCGTGGACGGGGGTGTGCGCTCGATAGGAGAGGTGTACTCGATCTCATGCATGGCCGTAGTCGTATGTATGACCATAGACCCTCGCATCCCTACCACCCCGGGACAGAGCATGACGGGTTTTCACCGACCAGGCAGACATCGCTTGCGCCAAGCGCGAAGCGAAACGTGAGGTGTCCGGCGAGTCGCATGAAGGGGGGCTGCATCCTACGAAGAACCGCTTGTGAGGCGGGCTTGCATATGGATGACAGCTCCAATGAGTTAAATTTAATTTACATTGTAGCCACTTCCAGAGACAGCCATGGGAGCATATACTATGTAACTGCCTCTTGGGTGCCTTGCCATAAACACTACGTGTTACGATACTTCCCACTTGTGCGCAGAAAAAAAGGTTGTTCGCCTCGCACAAATTATCTGACTCGACAACCAGCTGTGACCGACCGCCGAAAAAAAAAAAAGAAGCGGTGTCCGGATTGTCTAGCTCAAGCAGTGAGCGACACGTGGACCGGCGGGGGGGAGGATACTCATTTGCCGCTTGCCTTTTCGTCAATGGACCATTGACCACGCATCCTCTCGAGACGGAGCACCGTTCCCCTCCCCCATAATAGGGGCACGATCCAACAATTGGGCGCTCAATACAGTGTTCCCATGTAATACACACCTGGTGTTTTTTTTTTTTCTTCTTGGTAATCTTAAATCCCCTACCTGTTTCGCCGCCTGTGGCCAGCACCTATCTCCATCTATCTCCTAGGATAGCGATCATTTTCTTTTCTGCTATCTGATAATAGTGCTATCAAACTCTTGCATGCCTCACTCGTCCATTCCCCTCGCCTCCTCTCCCAACACACGCCGTCCTTCTACATCTATCTTACATTCTCCTACTACTCTGTGTGAGTTCTACTCACGGGCACATATGTGCATCTATTTCCTCCCCCTCCCGGCTACTGGTATACCTCTTTCTTTCCTTTCTGGCAGGTCCAGGTAGGCCCCCTACGCGAAATCGCCGTTTCAGGGTTTTCGCGAAGTCCGTTGGGCCGTGCAAATACTTTTCCACCCCTGTCTGTCCCTTCTCCCAAGTGTTTCTCCGATTTCAACGTTTTTTCAGCGCTAGCCTTTCCCTTATTTCCATCATTTCTTTTACTACTGCCTTGTGACTCCCAAACTTCTCTTCGGGCGGCATCTCTTCATGGTTTCCTCCTATATATTATCATTTACCTTGACATCCGACAACGTGCAGCATGATCTTCAACATTTATCACTCATAACTTTCCCGAAAGAAGAAAACCTTGGAAACCAAAAGGAAACCCACGCACCGAGTCTACCTACCTTCTGTGCCAACTGTAGGCTTGTCTACTCCATGCTCTGTCCTTGCTCCTTCCTTCTCATTACGTTCTATTCTTAAATCCTAAGCTGCATCCAAGCTTTTTCAACCACGCTATCCTACCTTATTCCAGCTCGCCCTTTGGTTACTTTCTCCCATACAGCTCTATCAACTATGGCTGGCAACCTCTTTTTTGGCACGTTTCTTACTTACTTTGTTCTGCCATTTCAACATCTCATGCCTCTATTTGTCTTGAGTGGGTGCATTCCTCGTACCTACTTTTAATACTGTTTTACTATTATTAGTCGTACTTGAGCATGTAAACATTTTTTTTCAGCTGCTGTCAGCTCTACTGTTTCCGACTGTTTTACGAACTTCGCGTTCCCTTCCCGCGCTTCTCCTGCTTGTTCTAGCTTTGGTAACTACATCATCCATCAGGATACATCTCTCTCTTAATCCTGTTAATAGTGTCAAGACGCGAGTCTGATGGGATCGCACCCATCTTTGTTTGCCTACGTGTGCTTTTACCTTTTCCTATTTATTTCGCTATGTGTGTATCCCAAGAGCAGTCTTTTGAGATCTCTTGCTCTTACGCCAAGGTACGTACAGATCGGTAATCCATCTTCTCGTTACGTTTAACTGAAGTTCACCGGGTCCGCCTTACCTTCTTTACGTGTGCTATCACCTTCCGTTTCCTGGTGGGTTACTACTGTCAGGCTTGCCATCCGACAATGTGCAGCATGAGCTTCCACGCTGATCCCTCGGAAGAAATCCGCGGAAACGAAGGACGCCTACGCATGCGCAACGTCTATCTACCTTCTACCTTCCATGCCTACTTCCTTCTACAGTGTGTTTTTATCTACGATACTCTGTTTGTTGTCTTGGCTCCCTCCTTCATCTCAAAATGTGTGCTCGTTACTTTCTATTCTTAAACCCTAAGCCGCATCCAAGCTCCATCCCCACGCCATCGGTGTGGGTCTGTCATCCCGTCCCCCCCCCCTGCTCCTTCTAGATTCCCGTCGACCTGGAGTTTGAACCACGACACACCCTCTCCTGGAAATGGCGACCTGCGTAGTCACCGAGACGATTTGGAGCAGGCCTTCCTTGGCCACCCCTTTCCTTCCCATCGACCCCCCCTCCCTCCCCCCCCCCCCCCCCCAACGACACTAGCTGCCAGCTGGTCGGTGAAGTTACTGCCCTCTTCCCAGTGTCTTCTACCGCCTCTTCTGGGTGTTTCTGCAATCGTTCGGGTGTTTCTGATGCCCCCACGAAAAACAAAACAAAAACAATCCCGACACCGCATCTGGACAGGAAGTGGGTCAAACAAAAACCAAAATCTGATAGGTTCGTCAGTTGGCCCTTTCAGGGGGACGAAACCAGAGAAAAAAAAAAAAATCCAAGATTTTTTGGGGACGAAACATGTAAAATTCTAAGAAATTTGTTGCCCAAAACGGGACTGCAGTCCTACAACGGTTGCTTCTGTTCGGGCTGGCTGGAAGAGTGCCCAATCGAACTCCTGGCCTTGAGGCTAAGACCGATCACCACCACCACCACCACCACCCCCACCGCCGCCGCCCCCGCCACCACCACCCCCGATCGCCTTGCACGCACGCACGCAGTGCCTGGGTGATACCCCAGGGAACATCAGAGCAACGCATATCGTTGGCTCTTGTCTGCTTGCTCTGCAGTGAATGTAATATAAACCCACCGCGCCGATTGGACGCGACACTTAAGACGCGAGCCGACGAGGGCAGAAAAAAAGGGATGAAATTTCCTCTCGCGTTAAAAAGAACCGTAGTAGGGGGGGGGGGGGGGGAGGCGGGAGGGGGGAGGGGGGAGGGGAGACTGCTTTATGTGACCCCGGATCTGAGTTACGACTACTGTCACGGAGGGCCATAGTAAATAGGACCTACGGTACAGACAAACACCTATATATTTCCCTATTTTTACTGACAATATTTGGTCCTATTTACTATGGCCCCCCGTAGTACTGTATCTACATAGATAATGGAGGAGGGCGAGAAAAAAAAATAAGAAAGCGGGGATGAAGAAGAAGAACCTAGTATACACGCACGGTAGCGGTGGGTGCATCAAGAAGAAAAAAAAATGTTCACTTGATGAGGAGGGCTTGCAAAAAGAAAAAAAACGCACACTTTTTATTTTTTTTCAACCGGATGACACGACGAGCAATCAAAGGCCCCATGACTATTAACAGCTACCGTAGCTACTACTACCAGGTAGGTCTGAAACGAAACGGTGTCGTGAAAAACAGATGATTTTGGGTACCACGCTGATGGATAACATAAGTTCCGTTCGATGTTGGTATCAAGGTCAAAGCAGTACTTATATTCCTGGTTCGAACGATTAGGTCAATAGCTCAGCTAAGAAGAGTGTCAACAGTAAACAAAATCAGAAAAGTTTTTTGGGGGCCGAAAAGTGCCACCCACACCTACTGTACGGGAGAACCCCGTCATTTGTACGAGTATAAAATCAGGGGTCTGTCTGCCTGCCTGTCTGTCTGTTTAGTTCGGAAATATCTACAGTAGAAACAGAAGACGTGTCGTGCCCTACGGTGCAGGCGGCCCCGATTTTTGCCGTCTGAGGCTGCTATTAACAGCTTGAGAAACTCCGCATCTCTCCCGAAAACTGATTTTGACAAGCAAGAACAAAAAAAGAAAACGGACGCTTGTAACCTCGGCCTATATCGTGGGTGGGTGTTGTCCGAAAAAAAACTGAAAATACAAAATGATGTTTTGACGTAATTGTTGGGTAGTGTTGGACTCGTTCTACGATAGATAGAGGGAGCACATTTCCCGCTAAAATATTTTCTGAATAACGGGGCTCCTTAACCCAAAATCGTCGGAATGCCAATTTTGTTTCGAAAAATGGCGTTTTAATACAATTGGGCCATGGCGTTATGCATCGGGATGCAATTTGAGTTTTTGCTGATCTCAGCTTTCGGGTGAGGTATGGAGCTCCTTATGTGAGGAGCCTCAGCAAACAATGGGGTGAACCTCTAGCGTAGAACGTCTCGTTGTTAGTGCGGGCAAAAAAAAAAGCGCTAAATAGTGATACGTGTTATCGTACACAGCGCGCGTCGATCATGAAATAAATAAAGGGTGGTCTGTCTGTCTGATCCGATCTGTCTGTCCCTCATGCGTGCGGTGCTGCCTGCCTGCACTGCACCCATGCGCACCTCGAACATATCATCATGATCTACAGATAGATAGATACCCGGGGGTAATCTATTAATAGAACCTAACCTGCCGCCATGAGGTGCAGTGCAGGATCTGTATAGCTGTGTGCTTACAGATAAAATCTAGTAGGGGAAGAGCGATTATCGGTCATGCAGAGTACCATGCACGGCTCCCTCCCACCCGGCAACATGAGCTACTAATAGGGCCATTCTTAGGGGAGAGCTTTTTTCCCATTAATTTGCATTTTTTTCGTTCGTTTTTCTGTGATCTTCCAGATTTTTTTGCAGATCGATTTTTTCCCCAAAATAGGTGAAAACCTAACTTTCCTGTTTTTTTTTTGTTTTTCTGAAGAATTTCACCTTCTTCTTTTTTTGCCGAAAACTCTCCGTATCCTGATACATGTGTCCAACTAGTTCTAGACTCGGGAAGTTCTGGAAAGAATGCCGTCCGATAAGGACGGTCTATATAAAATAAGTTACTGCTGCAGATCGAACGGATAGATTGGGAATATCTACTGTAGTATGTCACGAATGTTTTTTTTTTCTTTTTTTTTTTCTTCAAAATCATCTGTCAGTAGGATGTTGTCTTCCCACTCTCATCTCTCTCTCCCCTCTCGCCCAGCGGTTTCTTCTTTTTTTTGATACAGTAGGAGCAGTGCCGGCCCCTCTTTATATATATCGCCGGTTGCCCGGTATGGTCCCGGTTAAATCGATCGGCAAAGTAGATGGCTACTACAGAACAGTAGGGGTCCCGTTACACTCCCGGTTGACTATAATATTGCCGGGTGTCCGCTGTGGGACCGGTGAAATCGCTCGGCCCGGACAGATGGGATTCATCAACTATTAATGGTGTGGCAGTGCACGGAATAGTGCCGGCTGCCACTATTACGGGGGACCATAGTTAGTAGGACCTATGGTATACATAAAAACCTACCAGGCAGATATTTAACCATTTTTACTAACACAATAGTAGGCCCTAATAACTATGGTCCCCCGTAATATATAGTGCCGGTATAGTTGGCTGGCGCATGCATATACTAGAGGGACCACTACTGGTAACTACCGCTATGTCCGGAAAAATGGCAACGCTCCCCCGCGCTCGCTGCCTGTGCCACGTATGAATCGCTCAGCACCTTCGATGTTGCTGCTTGAGGCGTTCTACGATAAAGGTTGACGCAAAAAAAAATCTCCCCCGCGCTCGCCGCCTGTGCCACGTATGAATCGCTCAGCACCTTCGATGTTGCTGCTTGAGGCGTTCTACGATAAAGGTTGACGCAAAAAAAAAATCTCCCCCGCGCTCGCTGCCTGTGCCACGAATGAATCGCTCAGCACCCTTGATGTTGCTGCTTGAGGTGTTCTACGATAAAGGTTCACGCAAAAAAAAACTGAGGCTCCTCACTCAAGGAGCTCGCTCCATACCTCACCCGACAACTGACTTCAGTAAAAATAAAAATGCACCCCGATGGGTAATCCCATGACCCACGTATACAAAAATGTCATTTTTCGAAACAAGATAGGCATTATTACGACGATTTTGGGTTCAGGAACCCCGTCATTCAGAAAACGTTTTACAGTAGTAGTGCAGATGCGCTACCTCTAGCGTAGGACGCGCCTTTCGCTCTCGCCAAATTCGCCGATTCGCCGCCTAGCGATGAGTCAAAAACCACGAAATAAGGCTTGGGCCGGCGAGCGATCGCTGTCCAGCTGCAAGCAACAGCCCCGTCTGTTCCGGTGTCCTACCAGTCTGCTATATGTATCCGCTCCCACAAGCGCGAGACCAACCAAACAATGCCAGTTGCTGCTGTCAAACTGAGCCACGTGCTGTTAATACGTACGTACACAGCCGAAGAATATGAACCATACATACCGTCGAATTCACTCTGTTTTATGGCAACAAACTACAGGTTGTTAACAAGCATCATACCGGTTCCCGATCCCCTAACAATACTTTTTCTTTTTTTGGTGTTATATGGCAACAAACTACAGGTTGTTAACAAACATCATACCGGTTCCCGATCCCCTAACAATATTTTTTCTATTTTTTTGGTTGAATAACACTGAAGTTTCAAAATGTGTATTGATCGTTTTGATTTGATATTTATTACACTGCAAAACGTCCTTTTTCGGGACCTAATTAAACGCCTCAAAAGGAAAGGTAGGGCGCGACTACAGTATTCGCAATCAGTCCATGGAGGAATTGTAGCATTCATAATATACGGTATAATACTATATTACCCCTTTCAGGACGTGGCAGTCCCGTTTTGGGCACAAATTACTTTCTGCGGGGGACCATAGTAAATAGGACCTACGTTCCACACCAAATCGTGCGTGTTTCCCTATTTTTACTAACAATATTTGATCTTTACTACGGCCCCCCGGAATAGAATCCGACCGGTTTGTCCCCAATATATATATATAGCCAGTCACGTGGGGACAAACCAGTCTAATTCTAAGTAATTTGTGCCCAAAAGGGGACTGACTGCAGTCGGTCAGCCCTGAAAAGGTAAAAAAAAAGCGGTTCCTACGGTTCGCGCTTTGCGCTCTCGGCCTCTCCGGTGGCTCCTGCGGGAGGGAGGGAGGGCTGCGTTGCATCCATTGGGCCCGCACTAAGTGGGAGCAGGTAGGAGGGGTGGGTGAGCCATCCCACAGTAGGGGTGCTCCAGAAGTTCCTGCAACCCCTAAGATTAGGAGCTCAATATCTCACCCGATAAAGTACTTAGAAAACAATCGTTCGTGCCACCCGACCGGCACATGTATGCGCTATTTATTACGGGGGACCCTAGTTAACAGGACCTATGGTGTACATAAAAACCTATATATTTAAGCATTTTTACTAACAATATTTGTTCCTGTTAACTATGGACCCCCGTAATAGTCCTAAAACGAATATAGGAGTAAATTTTTCATCCTCACTACTGGTAGTTCCTCCCTTGACCCCTTTAGAACCGCAGTTCCGTTTTTGGGGACAAACCAGTCAATTTCAAGCAGTTTGCCCCCAAAACGGGACTGCGGTTCTAAAGGTGTTAAGGAACTCAATTGGTCAGAAACCTTTGTCACACAAAGTGCAACCCCTACCGTGGGGTGCCTCGGGTGCCGAACGGGATCAGGTCAGGTTAACGCAAAAAATTATGAGGCTCCTCACTTGACCCTTTTAGGACCGCAGTCCCGTTTTGGGGACAAACTACTTGGAATTTGAGTGGATTGTCCGCACAACGGGAATGCAGTCCTAAAAGGGTCAAAAGGGGCTCAATACCTCACCCAACCCCTGACTTCAGCAAAAATCAAACTACGCCCCGATGAATAATCCCATGGCCCACGTAAACAGAAACGTCATTTTTCGAAACAAGATTGGCATTCCCACGATTTTGGACCCTGCCATTCAGAAAACATTTGCAAATGTGCTTCGTACCTCTCTCGCAGAACGCGCCCAACAAAAACAACAACAACAACAACAGCAAACATCTTCTCCTCCCATTCATTATCTTCGCACATCTTCTTCTTCCTCTCCTTCCCACTCGTCACTCAGATCCGGGGTCACATAGCAGGCTCTTCTCCCCCCTTCCCGCTACGGTACGTGCCTTCCTTTTCATCGCGAGAAGATTTCAGCCTTTTCTTCCCTCGTCGACTCGCATCGAATTGTGCCTACCCACGCTGCAAGGCGCTCTCAACAATTGAATCCCTTTTTTTTTTTTTTTTTTTTGCAAATAAAGTCAAAGTCCGACCCCCCTGGGGCTCGAACCCAGGACTCAAACAAGTAGAATTCGAGGTTAACCACTTGAACCACCGGGGCGAACATTGAGCCACCGTCGAAACCTGTTTTTTTTTTCCTTTTCCGCACGTGGGAGCGCTGTACGTACGTATCTTTACCCAAAAAAGCCGATTCTGGGAAGAAAAAAATATTTGTACGAACCCGTTACCCGATGAAAATCTCAGGGGTTATTTAGTAGTAATCTAGTTCCTCACCTGCCGTTTGTGAGAGGTCCGCCCATATTATAGTAAACAAGCATGCCCGTCATACATAAGGAAACCCCAAACAGCCCACGTTGGGGCGTGTACTCGTACTATTACGGGGGACCATAATAAATAAGACCAAATATTGTTAGTAAAAATACGGAAACATCTAGATTTTTGTGTGTGCCGTAGGTCCTATTAACTATGGTCCTCCCGTGATACATCAAGAAGTGCGTGAATCGAAAATGTTGTCTCGTGTGTTAAAAATGCGGTTGATGATGATGATACTGTCATGTTGTCTCGTGTGTAGAATACACGGTCAATGATACTGTAGGCCTTCTTTCTTTCCATCGATACTACATGATGAGCATTATTCAGGAATTCATTGGGAAGCCTCTCTCCCCCCGTTTTGGGCCTGCCACTCCGTTTCGAAATATAAGAATCGTTTGTATATAAAAAAATATTATGAAAGTTCCATATTTTCCGGGGCAGAGTGGCATTCACATAAGGCTTAGATTGGGTACTCGTCGGTGGTCAACCTTGCTTGTACCTGCAGTAGCTCCGTCGACAGAATATGGATCTCTTCGTTCGTTGGTCGTGAGTTCGAATCTATATTGGAACGGCATCTGCGCTATATTGTCGGAAGGCAAGCGTAATAATAATAATAAGGAGCAAGGACAGCAAATGGAGTAGACAAGCCGAAAGTTGGCACAGAAGGTAGGTAGACTTGGTGCATGGGTTTCCTTCTGTTTCCGAGGTTTTCTTCTTTCGGGAAAGTTATGAGCGATCAATGTTGAAGATCATGCTGCACATTGTCGGATGGCAAGAGAAATAATAATAATAATAATAATAATAATAATAATGATAATAATAATCTCACGTCCACCATGAAAACGCTTAAAAGAAAAGTATTTTTTCATGTCAAGAATCTGATAAAGCACTCTTCCCGAGTCCCTAACCCTAACCCTAACCCAGAGATTGTCGAGAGCAGCGGGCTATTAGTAGGACGCACGGCCCCATACGAGGGGGGGGGGGGTTACAAGGCTTAGATCGGGTACGTCGGTATTTGGTTAATTTTTTCACCAGTAGCCCAACGAACTATTAATATTAATAAGACCTTCATAGCAGTACTGTATATCAGGTTATGGGCCACCGTCAAAGCACGGGTCCAGCGCAGGAAGCATGCGCTGTACATCGCTGTAGATCATACATATTATATGTACGGCTCCCACGCGTCGACACGAGCTAGATCATACAGATCATACAGATCATGCAGATCCAAGGGACTAGATCTGCCCTGAAAATATCTACCTGGTACTGTAGATCACCAGCCGGGAATGATCTTCTCTGCCTGAGGTGTGCTGCTCGTAGCTTGTAGAACCAAACGAGGCCGTGTGTCGTCAATTTTAACCTTGCACGTCGGCCCAGACCAACCCTAAAGAAAACCCTAACCCTAAACCTTAACCCTAACCCTAACCCTAACCCCAACCATTTGGGGGGATCGAGGTCTGCAGGGGCAGTAAGTCACGTGGCTCCGCCGCGTGTTTTGGAGGCGTCAAAAATACGCGGGGTGGCCGAAATAAATACCCGCGTTTTCTTTTTGTGCAGGACGCTCCTGCGCATGAGGTCGAGTCGATAAACGAGGGTTGTCAAGTGGCGGGAGGGAGGGAGGCGTAGATTGTGAGCCTTTATTCAATAATGGAAGACTGATGCGTAACAAAGAGAGGACTCTTCTTCCTCGCACTGCTGCTGAGGCTGCGGTATTTAAGAGGATATTCGATTCAACTCGGACTGGGTCCTGTATTTTTAGGCTACCTGGTGTACGTACGTAAAAAAAAAAAAGATAAATACCTGGTACAATATTAATAATAAACAGTAGAAGGATCCCTCTACAGCAGTAGTGCCGAATTCCCCCTATACGTAGCGTGGAACCGCTTGACAAAGCTATTACGGGGGGCCATAGTAAATAGGACCTACGGTGCATACAAAAACCTATATATTTCGGTATTTATACTAACAATATTTGGCCCTATTTACTTGTTGTTGTTGTTCTCACATTAACTCACAATTCAATGCAGTCCGTGGTCGCAGGACAGGCTCCAATAACTCTGGAGTGGAAGAAATACCTCAAGTAAAAACAGAGGCAAAAACAAAGAACAAGCATACGCACTCCACCACTCACTGCGGACACCAGGGAAGCAAAAAGGAGACTATTAATAGCAGAAAAAAACCTAAAAAAGAAGATGAAGCTAAGCAAAAAAAACAAAACAAAACAAAAACAGATAGCAAAACGCAAAAAAAAAGGCAAAACGGACCATACTAACAAAGACACAAAGAGGTACAAACAAACGGGAATGAAGGAAAAATGAAAAAAAAAAAAAAGGAAAAAAAAAGAAGGGACAAAAAAGCGATAATCACGGGCGGGGGGGAAAGAAAATACGAAAGGCAGGCACTGGAGCATACAGACACGCAAAGTTGCCCAGGTGGCACCATGCTAGTTACTTGGGTCCCAAAGAAGGGAGTGCATCATGACGATGATGGCCGTAACCAGGCTTCAGTCTGTTGGGCAGACCGCCTCCCCCCCCCTCCCCCCCCCCATTCCCCCTCGTCCCCCTTTCGCCCCCCCCCTCTTCCCTGCCATTCTGCACACTCGCGTTGGCGTCAACGGCTGTGGTCGTGGTTGCAGCTATTCTATGCCGTTCTGCCGATGCCTCCTTCTCATCTGTATGCCATTTCCCCATGAAGGCCTCCGCCCCTTCCTCGACCCGTCGACCCCATCTGCCGGCTTTCTGTGCTGCATCGCGCCACCCTTCGAGCTTGATGCCGAACTCCTTGAGGTCCTCCTCAAGGTACCTCATCCAGTCCCACTCCTGTTCTCCGGAGTAACCCTTACCCCCAACCATCTCCCCAAACATCACCCTCTTCGCCAGACGCTCCTCTCCCATGCGTGTCACAAAGCCCGCAAACAAGAGCCTACGTCTGCGTACCGTCGTCTCAACGCTTTCAGATTTTGTCCTGAGAAGCGCGCTAGCATAGGATAGAATGTTGTCTTCGCGCTTTCGTTTTCGCCAGCCGATGCATCGGGGGAGCATCCTGTGGTGGACCTCCCGTAGCCTACCGTCATCAGTCTTGCTCGGGCTCCAAGTAACGCAACCGTAGAGCAACGTTTCGATCACCTCGGCTCTCAGCATTCGCACCTTCAGGCGTAGGCGCACACCCGGGCGGTCATAAATTTCCATCTTATACCGTCCGAAGCATGCCCATGCCCTCTGGAGTCGACGCGTTACCTCGACACTTCTGCCCGTCCAATCTGCGCTGATAGCCCCGCCCAGATACACAAACTCGGTCGTTTGTTTGTACACTTGGCCGGCGTATGGTCCCCTGTAATAGTAGTGCGGGTGGCCGCTATGTATAGTGCAGTACATAGAGGGGCCACCACTGACTGCTGTGTATTATCATCCCTTTCCCTTCCCGGCTTGACTCGTAGGAGGTTTTGCCCTCAGCGATCTTCTGGACAAGCCGTGGTCACAGGTAGATGTCGTCCCTTCTTCTCCTTTCCCCCCCCCGGTTCAAGCTTTCATTTTTGTCGCGCATATGATTCTCAGCATTCCCACCGCTCGTCGATTTTCATCCGGTGTTGCATACTCAGGCTCTCCCTCGCGCTTTCCGTTAGTTTAATTTTACGCAGGAAAAAGCCCTTACGAGTGAGTATGCGTGCACTCGGTGAGGCTTGAACGCACGACGTTGATCTTAAATAGCAAGCACGCGGACCACCCACCAAGCCACCGGGAGTATGCATGCACTCGGTGAGGCTTGATCCCACGACATTGATCTTAGTAAAGCACGCGGACCACCTATTAATAAATACTAAGCCACCGGGGACGCCGGCTTACCATAGCTATATTATAGGGACTACAAACGGGTATTGACCCTTTTAGGACCCCAGTCCCGCTTTGGAGACAAACCACTTGGAATTAGACCGGTCTGCCCCCAAATCGGGACTGCGGTACTAAAGGGGTTAATAGTAGCTTCGGGATATCGACATCGGAATCGATCTCGATACGATACCAACAACAACAACAACAACAACAACAACAACAACAACAACAACAACAACAAGAACAACAACAACAACAACAACAACAAAAACAACAACAACAACATCGAAATCGTACTCGATACGATTTCGATGTTCGTGGTATATATATATATATACCTGTACATATAGGTCGAAGCTTGCGTTCAGTCGTGTACATCTGCCAAAAGGAAAGGAAAAAACAAAACATGAGGGTGTACGTACAGACAGCAGTTATTAGAAGGGAGGAGGGAGGGAGGGCAAAAAACTAAGTTGGATACGATTCCGATTCATCGAAAATTTCGACACGATGTCCAACCACAATTACACGTGTATAGGCTAGGCATAGGCACATCACGAGTATAAATAAAATGCCGGTACAACTTTACCAGTTGTTTTTAGATATTACGAACACACTGCAGCAGCACACCAAAAACATGATAAAATATCGGAAAGTAGAAAATGGAGGTGGTTGATGTTGCTGCTGTTGTTGTTTGTTGCTGCTGTTGCTGTTGAAGTCGATGATGTTGTTGCTTGCTGTCGTTGATTGTTTGTGTTAAATTAAACCAATTGTTGTTTTTGTTGCTACTCGTACGCAGTGTTCTTTTATGTTTGTTGTTTGTCCTGTAGCTGCTGCTGCTGTTGGTATTGTTGTGTGCCGCACTGTCTCCACATTAATCCGCCGTTTGCATCCTACGACACATCCCGGACACACCCATGATGGTACTTGTCCAAGCGGATTGTGAATGTATCCATTTCACGAGTGATGGCGTATCGATATAGGAATCGAGTCCGATATACGATACACAAAAAAGGTACCAGGTAATCGAGACGATTTCGATAGTTGATGTTGGTATACACATCGAAGCTTTCGTTACGTACGGTATCTATCTGCAGAAAAAAACACGGGGATGCCAGGGGAGGGAAAGGCAAATAAGACACGCTCGATGCATATATACGATATATCGAAGGTTCTGATGTTGCGATTCATCGAAACTTTCGATATTTTATCCGACCAAAAGGGGTGAACCGAACGGACGGTTGTTTTCGTTCGGGTTTATATATCCGTTATTATTATTAATTGTGAATTGTAATTACTCACGGCGTTTGCCTTCCGATAAAAGCGCAGGACATGCATGACCTTCATCAACGTTGATCAACAAAAAAAAACATGCCCCGACGAAAGAAGAAAACCGAAGGGAAAGCCCAACAAAGGCAAACCTACTGGACCACATACATACAGTCCCCCAAACTGAACTACGTCGTACAGCAGTAGTAGCCTATTATTGCAGTAGCCTACTGGAATACAAGCAGTAGCCTGTTGGACTACGGTAGATTTGACGCCCATCACTCGTCAACGTTCTCCGACTCAATAATAACAACAAAGGGAAAAAAACCCCACTCACAACACAAAAACCGAAAACTTACTATTACGGGGGACCATAGTTAACAGCACCTATGGTATACATAAAAACCTATATGTTTAACATTTTTACTAACAATATCTGGTCCTGTTAACTATGGCCCCCCGTAACATTACGGGGGACCATCGTTAGTAGGACGAAATATTGTTGGTAAAAATGGTCAAGTATATAGTTTTTTATGTATAACATAGGTCCTATTAACTATGGCCCCCCATGATATTAATATGACGGGGGACCATATTAAATAGGGCCTACGGTACTCCCATAAGCCCATATATTCAGCTATTTTTTACCCACCATATTTGATCTTATTTACTACCAGGGTATTTATTATCCCCCGTAATATGATACTATTGTATTGCACGAAGTTTTTTTACCCCTCCTGCAAGTGGTGGGCGTTCACCCTTTTAGAACCGCAGTCCCGTTCTGGGGACAAACCAGTCTAATTTCAAGTAGTTTGTCCCCAAAACGGGACTGCGGCTCTAGAGGGGTTAAGTTAGATGGGGCCGAGGTCGTTCAGTGGCTATTTATAGCGGGAAGGAGAAAGTCGGCTTGTGGGCGAACCGAACCGGCCACCGAAAGCCGGTAGCAGAATGCCCAAGGTAAGGCAGTTAGTCGACGCTGATGGTGCACCGGGGGATGGGAAGGAGGACGGTACACCAGCGGGTCGTTCGTTTGGCGTCAACGGTCCTGTATAGGCCTGGTACGCGGGGTAGCGGAGGCTACGTCCTGCTTGCAATACCACGTAGCTTGTAGCTTGTGCTGACCCCTCTCGGGCAAAGTTGACGAAAAAGAAGTGCCGCTTATAGGGTCGATCTTAACGAGGGCTGTTTATTTGTTTAGGCCGAGCAGGATCTATCTATCTGTATGACGCACAGCTCTTGCGAGCACATATTTGTGTTGCCGGGTGGGATGCATCTGGTCGATATACGGGCCTTTCGTTTCTCACCCATCTCAAATAAAAAACGGCGAACACACTAGGAGTCGATGTTACGTATTGATCTACAGATCATGATCTATTTATCTGTCTGTCTGTCCGATGTAGGTATCAATATGAAAGGGTATCGTATCCCCCTTTATAACTACCAGGTATGCTTGCACTCAGGATGCGGGGACACATAGAACACATTACTTACTACGGGGGACCATATTAAACAGGACCTACGGAACACACAAAAGCCTAGACATTTACCTATTTTTACTAACATTATTTGGTCCCATTTACTATTATTTATTTTTTTCTTCTCATCCCATTCATTGATTGATCTCCAAAGGTATAGACGCAGCTGGCACGGGAACGCGTGGTTGCTCCAGACAATAACACGGAACTCATCTTATATTATACATCCGAGCTGTCGAGCTGACTCGTCTCCTATGGAGCTACATCTAACGAGTGGTATTGGTGGGGTACACGTTACCCCGACATCCCAATACCCTACCACCAGAATCCCTGTTCAGCATGGAACTCCTCAATCTACGATGGATCTTACGGATCGTGTTCTTGAGCACAGTCAACATCCCCCCTGCTCACTATACACGACCATACTCCAATATCCCCCCAGGTCGGTAACACTGTACACGACCCTACCAATGTCCCCCCTGTTCCGGTGCATGACAAGGCACGAAATAGCAGGGTTGATATATCGCAATATCCAATTCACCTCATACCAAACTCAGAAACTCAAAAATTCAATCTGCAACTCAAAAATCAAATCCTCGAATCAACACTCAAATCCTCATATCATTGTTCAACGATCAAATCCAAAGCCTCTCTGTTCCATTGCAAACATATAAAAATACCGAAATCCAATGCCAGGTAAAACGGCATTCTTCTCGGATTCAGCCAGGTAAAACGGCATTTTCCGCGGAATTGATTCAAATATATCAGTGTCTCTTCAGTCCTACCGACCTCTCTCAATTTCCGAATACTATCCAGACCTTCCCTCGTCGGAAAACATTTTCATGTGGACCGCACACGCCCCCAGGCGCTTCCTAGTCTCACTTCAGCCTTGTCAAAAACCTAAATCACAAGTATCATCAGAAAAATACCACAGGAGTGGTCATGCCAATCAAAATAAAATCAAGTCAAGAAACTTAATGACATTATCTTCGCACATCTTCTTCTCTCTCTCCTTCCAACTCGTAACTCAGATCCGGGGTCACATAGCAGGCTCTTCTCCGCCCTTCCCGCTACGGTACGTGCCTTCATTTTGTATCGCGAGAAGATTTCAGCCTTTTCTTCCCTCGTCGACTCGCATCGAATTGTGCCTACCCACGCTGCAAGGCGCTCTCAACAACTGAATCTTTTTTAATTTTTGCAAATAAAGTCAAAGTCCGACCCTCCTGGGGCTCGAACCCAGGACTCAAACAAGTAGAATTCGAGGTTAACCACTTGAACCACCGGGGCGACCGGCTTATGGTCCCCCGTAATAGGATTGCAGTTGACCCGTTTAGGACTGCACTCCCATTGGGGGGGGAAAACACTTGGAATTAGAGGCAATATTTTGTGTATGTACACTGCACTGCTAAAAGCGTTATTACGGGGGGCCATAGTAAATAGGACCGAATATTGTACGTAAAAATTGCGAAATATATGGGTTTTGTGTGTACCGTAGGTCCTGTTTAATATGGTTCCCCGTAATAGTAGCGGGTCAATCAGTCAACACAGTGCTACTTGTTGCATTACATGCTTGGGATAGGATACGAGTCAGGCTTTAAAAATCGCAAAAAATCTGCGCGGATCGCTGAGAGCGCAAAATCAATACTTTGGCTGGCGAAACGGCGCAACGTCAACGAGTGTCTGTCAAGCTTCAATGGGAGAACCGCAGCGGCGGGCGGGGGGGGGGTGTACTCGATAGGAGAGATGTACTCGATCGGGGGCGGGGGGGTTGGGGGGGGGGGGGGGGGGGGGGCAGCGGGGTGTGTGACAGACCCACAGAGCCTGGACGTGGCTTAGGATCTTAAGGAGAGGGGGTCAGATGAGAGAAGGGCGGATGGATCAATGGCAGCAGGTGGAGTAAGTACATGGATGTCAACGGTACACGATGGAACTCGAGGCTCACATCGATCTGACCGGGAAAGTAATCCCCGTTTGATATTCAGATAATATTCCAAATGGTGATTATATTCCCGGTCAGAGGGGTGCGCAGCAGCAGCATGGTGGGCCGACCCGGCAACAAGAAAATACTTATCACATATGGGCGTAACTATAAGAGCCGCTTGATCTTCATATTGATGCCTAAATGGTCCTTATATTTCCGTCCAGAGTGGTATGTGCTACTATTCCAGGGGGCCATAGTAAATAGGACCTACGGGACGCACAAAAACCTATATATTTCCCAATTTTTACTCAAAATATTTGGTCCTATTTACTATGGTCCCCCGTAATACATACCAGGTACTGTAGTATATACGTAACGCATGAGCAACCCTTAGGAGCCTTATTGTGATGTGACACCATCCTTGGAATGACTTTGATTGAGCACATATAGGCTGGCTATCTGTCTATGTATTACGCTACGCCTCTTGGTGCTTGCTTCTTCGGAGGGAAAAATTGACGACGACGACCAAAAAAAAGAAAGAAAAAAGTGATGGTGGACTTACCTGCAGCAACATCCACTGACTGCGTGCGTGATTGATTCGTGGATGGACGATCCAAGTAGTTGGTTTCTATTACGGGGGACCGTAGTCAATAGGACCTACGGTATACACAAAAACCTATATATTGGACCATTTTTACTAACAATATTTGATCCTATTAACTGTGGCCCCCCGTAATATATACACAGCAGTACACGGCACAGGCTCGACGTGATAGATAGTTAATGCTCTCGCAGTACATACTCCCTGCTTGCTGTTTGTTCGCTCCTGCCGCTCGTACATATGTAGACGGTTCGTAACACCCCCCCAGAAAAATGTCAACCATTGGGTAGGTCGATATCTCGGGAGTCCCCACGGAGGTATCATGGGTGGAACAGCGGCAAGGGCCGGCCGGGCCGCCCAACCACAAAACACAGATCCATGGTGTGCTTGCTTACTTACTTACCTGGTACATTACTACCATGAGCAAACCTTAGAGCCTTGTTAGTGTGACACACGTCATCCTTGATATTGAACAGCCATGATTCTGCATACTGCAGTATGCCCCCCCCCCCAACAAGAAATGCCAAATCTGGGCAAGCCTGAGATTCTTACGGGGGCGAAATCTTCCAAAAACCTTGAGTATAGGCTAGTATTATATAGGATTTAGTGTAGGGTTCACCACTGAGCCGTTTGTTTGTTTATCTCAACCTAATTTTCTTCTACCTTCGACCCAAAAGCGAGCACGACGTTCTTTCTTGGGCACTTTTTTGCTGGCGGGACCTGCTGTAGGCTCCTATATTATTGCACCAGGTTATATATATATATATCGTTCTTTCTTGGGCACTCTTTTGCTGGCGGGCCTATACTGCTGTAGGCTCTTATATTATTGCACCAGGTTATATATATATATATATATATATATATATATATATATATATATATGTAGGGCAGTAATAAGCTGGAAGTCGTGTCGTCGCGCTTGCCGCTTAGCAGGATTTTTCTTTCTCCAATTTTGTAAGCCTAGCCCAGCGTCCGGCACCAGAAAGAGTGAGCGCGCGCCCTACTACTCCCGTTCTTCTTATCCTGAGGCTATTTATTTCATGATCGCGGAGCTACATGCACTGTTGCTGCTGCTGCTGCTGCTGCTGCTGCTGCTGCTGCTGCAGCAGCAGCTAGCGATTGCTCAAGTGCCCCCAGCACCATTAATCACTGCATCAACGACAACACTACGGGGGAACATAGTAAATAGGACCTACGGTGCACACAAAAACCTATATATTTCCCTATTTTTACCACCAATATTTGGTCCTATTTAATACGGTCCCCCCGTAATAGTTGATTTGAGTTTTTTTCAGGATCCCACACGTCCCTTCCTCTACTATTGGTTTGTCCTCCCCCGCACCTGCCATTTATTTCGATTCAATCCACGGCCTCAGCGAAGTCCAAGATATTGTTGAAAGGTCGAGCGATTGTCACTCCACGGTACGCCCCTACGAACACAAAACAAGCGAAGCAATCAATCTTCCCCGGCTGATACACACACGCCTCCGTGTTTTTATTATTGGCATTCCCTTGGTTTTCTTTCTTTTCTTCTTTTTCGGGATGTTTTTGAGTCATCACATCAGCGTTGGAGCTCATGCTGTCTGCTGCTGCACATTGCCATTTATCAAACCATCATTATTGTTACAAACACCGTACACATAAGACAGATAAGGGGCGTTACTTTTATTATCGGAGGAGATGTTTTTCCAGAATTCACAGATTTGTGTGTGTGTGTGTTTTTTTTATTCTGATGTATCAAGAAAGATACGGAGGCGTTCGTTCTGTCATAATTTGTGAAAATTAACAAAGGGCAAAAAAAAATGTATCAGGAAAGTGAATTTCCACCTAATTGGAAGGGGGGAAACAAAACAAACAAACAAACCAAACAGGAAAATCTGGAGGATAACCAAGAAAAAGAAAACGTGCGCAAGAAATCCGTCACAAAATCTGGAAATTCTGGACAACACGCTCTCCGATAGTATATTACTATTATTTCCCTTGCCATCCGACAATGTGTAGCATGATCTTTCAACATTGATCACTCATAACCTTCCCGAAAGAAGAAAACCTCGGAAACAAAAGGAAACCCATGCACCAAGTCTACCTCCCTCCCTTCTGCGCCAACTTTAGGCTTGTGATATGATAGTAACTGAACGGCCCTAACACGCAACTAAGTCAACGCCCCCCCCCCCCCCCCCCCTCGATGCTAATTTCCGAGCCGATTTCTCCAGAACAAGGCAGTTAGTTGTGTGCAGTGCCGGTCGCCCCGGTGGTTCAAGTGGTTAACCTCGAATTCTACTTGTTTGAGTCCTGGGTTCGAGCCCCAGGTGGGTCGGACTTTGACTTTATTTGCAAAAATAAAAAAGGATTCAATTGTTGAGAGCGCCTTGCAGCGTGGGTATGGTAGACACAATTTCGATGCGAGTCGACGAGGTGAAGAAAAGGCTGAAATATTCTCGCGATACAAAAGGAAGGCACGTACCGTAGCGGGAAGGGGGGAGAAGAAGAGCCTGCTATGTGACCCCGGATCTGAGTTACGAGTTGGAAGGGAGAGAGAGAAAGAAGAAGAAGATGTGCGAAGATAATGAATGGGAGGAGCAAAAAAAAAAAAGAAAAAGGTGCAGTGCGCGCATACAACCAAGATTGGTAGGACACGGAAAGGGAACAAACATCCCGTCGAGCTATTTCCATAAAGACAGACTAGACGCACGCGTCGCTCGGCGTTTGTTTGGACCCCATCCGTTCGGGGGAGGGGGATTATCTTCGAAGCTATTAATAGTTTGTTCGTGGGGGTGTATGTATGTACGTACATACATACGTACAGACAGATATTATTAAGAAGACATCTTGCGTGTTTTTTTTTCACGGCATTTATTTGCTGGTATGGTATATAAAGCAGTGGTGATGATCTTCGAGGAGCAGTCGGAAATGCCCAAGAAAGGAAAGGAAGGGAAGAAAGAAGGAAGGAAGGAAGGAAGGAAGGGACGGAGGAAAGGAATCTTTTTGCACGCATCAAAATCAAAGGATGCTGTCTGAATATGTACTGCCGTGCATAAAATGTGATTTGATACACGCACGTGTACCGAGATATAGAACACGCAAGAAAGGACAGCAGCGCACAGCACACACGGCACACCCCGTGGGCGAACGATTCCCGCGCTGGTTTTTAAAGGGTGCCTGCCAACAACGCCGGGCGATGTGTCTTGTCTGTCTATGGAGAGAGATTTCGACGAGATGTGCCCAACGCCCCCAAATCCATGGTGGTGCTGTGCTGTATCCATGAGCAAAGGCAGAGGGTGCCAACAACGCCGAGAGATGCGTCTGTCTTGTCTATGGAGAGAGATCTATCTCGACGAGATGTTCCCGACGCCGCCAAATTATTGTGCTGTGTGTGTTGCGTGGGCGCGCGCGCGCCCCCCCCCCTTCCCCCCTAGGCTCGGAGCAAAAATGATGAATTTTGAAATTTGTTCCAGGGGGTGTTATATTATCTCGATAATATCGCCCGTTGTGAATTCATACGAACGGTATGGGGAGAGCGGAGGAGGGAAAACAAAGACACCCCAAACCGCGCCCGGGATTTGCTTTTTTTTTGCCCAGAAGATCGGTGTCGTCCACTTACCACTCTGTCCGAAGATATAACAACCATTTGCATTCTAATATTGAATCCAAACGGTTCTTTTTGGGGGGGGGAAGCGCGGTAATGAAATACTGGTAGGTGCAAACACGTGAGAGCGTAGACAGATACGAAGTACACTAACCAATAAACGTAAGGTGGAGGGAGCTGGGAACTTTTCGAAGCGATCATGTCAAGGTACTGACTGACTGCTGTACAGCAGTGAGGTACTGCTGTACAGTCAGTATGTACACCAGTCTGACAAAAAAATAGCAACTTTTGAAAAGGCAAAAAAAAAAAAAAAAAACTTCGCGGTGTACGGTATTCATAGGCTGCGTGCAGTATATATATGTAAAGTACAAACAAAAAAAACAAACAATCGCACCAAAACATATATTTTGACTCTTGATTAACTCGCCAACTCATCAATTCATCAATTGGGCGGGGAAGGCGGGAGGGGCCGGCTACACATCACCAAACACTCTGTCCCAAGATGCCAGGACCGTTTTGTTTAAACAGTATTATTAATAGTAGTACAAAAACAGTACCTATCTATATTCAGGAACAAAATATTCAGGAACAAAGTGGTATATTGTTGCCTATCCAGAATCCAGATGGATGGTTTCATAATGAGGATTCACCGATTGGGGCGGGGGGGGGAGCGGGGCCGGGCGGGGCCGGGCGGAGCGGGGCAGAGCTTCTTCTATTAGGCTGCCCCCGTAGATTCATAGACTTGTTATTATGTTCAGGTGTCACTTTTTTTTCTTGTGGTTCATGTTTAATTTTGTTGAACAATACCAGGTAAATATTATGGCAAAATATTGTCGGTCAGCCGTGAAGTCGGCAGAGCTTCCTCTATTAGGCTGCCCCGGTAGATTCACAGACTTGCTATCATGTTCAGGTGTCACTTTTTTTTCTTGTGGTTCATGTTTAATTTTGTTGAACAATACCAGGTAAATATGGCAAAATATTGTCGGTCAGCCGTGAAGTCGACCGATCTTGCAACTGGTTGCGTTGTTGCTTGTCATTGTTGTGGCGGGCTGTGACATAAATGGGCGACGAGCTGCTGCACGGCAGTAGGACGGTGTTTCCCTCGACCCTGCCCCGTCTACGGCTCTCTCTGCTCACTACGAATGCCAAAACAAATATTTTAGACCATACGCTGAGTACCATGTAATATATACTGGTATACGAAGTACCAGGTATATATTAATTAATACCTGGTACTTGATACAAATAATATAATACAATAGGTTTGGAGTTTCACTTCAAACAAACATGGAATAGACTGCGACCCCACCCATATACTAATAGCGAGAATACAGCAGTTGTTATTATAATGTCATATGTATAGGGCTTCTTACATAGTTTGCTCTTCACCTTAAGGCGAAAAACATACAATTGTCAAGCAGCGACCCATCCATGTTCTTATTTTTCGTCTGTTTGTTTCGCTGTGGCATGAATATCCCCCCCCTCTATCTAGACCGTAAGTCTCCCCTTCGTACACGGGCCGGGCGGGGCCGACCTAACAAAAACGACCAGACAGCAACAGAAAAAGCAGGCCTCCTTACCTCTCCACGCCATTCCACCCTCCCTACCTCTCCCTGGCTTTCTTCTTCGACTGGGGCCCCTTCAACTCCACCACCCCTCCCTGGCTTTGGTTTGTTCGGTTTGTGCCCCTACATCCCTTTCCCGCGCGTTGCGTCGATCACAGGGTCCAACAACTGTCTCCTCCTCCGCACACGCGCCGAGCTTGTTGGATACACACACGCATATTACACACACCGTGTTGTCTGTCGGCCAGAAGGATCAGGCATTTTTTTCTTCTGACTAGCCGTGGATCGAGGCAGCGCATCCAAAGACCCGGACACAGAGAACGAGAGAGTCCGACCTATCTAGGCACGAACGAACGAAGGAAGGAAGGAAGGGAGGAACGAACGAACGAAAGGCGACTGACTTGGTGGTGCCGTTCCCGCGAAAATACTGAGGTGACGGTATCTATCTGCGCCACCCTCCCTCCCCCCGCACGGAAAGGCAGGCAGGTTTTCGCAAGACAAGAGCACGAACAAGCAAGCGCAATAGTACGAACCAGGAGCAGCAAGCGACCCGCAGAAAGAGGTGAGAAACGCTACTACTCTATTCATAGCCAGTCAGATGACGAGTACGAGTCGTAGCGCGTGTTCTTTTTTTTGGGGAACAGAAGTCGCGACTGAAAGGATTTTTACTCGACGTTGACCAGCACGTGGGTTAGTTAGTAAACATGTACCGGTAGGTCTTCATGCCCACATGAAATACTTTGAACACCATATTTTTTTCCCGTGGTACGAAAAACCACGCAGAACCGCGACACAAAAAAAAATGTGTATAAGGCGAGGAAGAGGGAAGAAGGTGAGAGGAAGACTTACCGTTACCGGTACGCTGCGTCACGTTCGTGTTGATAGTTTTGAACGACGGTGTTTTTTACGTTCATATTTGCTCTACTCGTACGAGTCGAAATGATTTTTATTCGACGTTGTTGGCCATATTTATTTATACAGGCAGGCAACCAACGATCAACTTTCATGTATTTTATATAATATGTGTCTCGTTCACAGCAGCAGAGTAAATCATATTCCCCTGTGAAAAAATCAACGTACGCTTCCCGCGCATTCGGAAGTTGAAGTGCGACCCGAACCCACCGGTAGTAGGAGTAGTAGTAGTAGTAGTAGTAGTAGTAGTAGTAGTAGTAGTAGTAGTAGTAGTAGTAGTAGTAGTAGTATTAATAGTAGTAGTAGTAGTAGCAACAAAGCAGTATTAGTAGTAGTAGTGGTCCGATGCACCTGTCGATTGCGGTTTGGTTCGTTCATTCACCGGTTCACTTTCTCCTCGCTTGATTGACGTCTCGTGCAAAAAAAAACCGTGGAAAAAAAATGAAAGGTATTTCGTCCATGTTCGTTCGTATCGTATGATATCACATGATGCATGCATACGACGTGCCGGCGCTTCTTATATATATGTGCTATACATATATATACACTATACATACCCTCAGGTATGCTTTCAGAACTCCAACAATATGTCGGGGAAAAGTTACCCCCGGTCCACCAATTTACCCCCGGTCCACCTCCCTTCCTGTCCCCTATTTTCTACTTTCGCTCTATCCGCTGGAAGGATTCATATTCCGAAAAAACTACTGTACGAATAAAGCCAACGGCGAAAAGCCAAATTGGCTCCCCTCGGCTCCCCTCTTGGCTTGCTTATATTATAGCGCGTGGCATGATGGCTTCCTGGCTTCCTTTCTCTTCCTCTCATCCAAACCCCGCCCTTTTTTTCATGGGTTTGGGTTTTTGCCTTTGTATGTGCAATAATATGCGTCCTGTATCTGCGCGTGACCGGCGCCTCTGACTTCCTCGTCCCCCCTTGTCCCACCGGCCCCACTTGTGTTGTTGTTGATGTAGTTGTTGTTGTTGTTGTTGTTTTGTGTGCATCCATGCATCCATCTAGACCCGCCGTCATTTGTCTGGGCGCATGCTAACGATGCGAATGATGTATGATACGCACGGCAACAGCACGCGCATGATATACCAGGTATCTATTTATCTTCGTAAGTCTGTTATAAATAGTGAGTGGGAGCGCAACAACAAAGTCCGCCTCTCCTGCAAGCAAGCATGCAGCATGGATGAGAACCAGGCCCGGACGCCGATGCATGCATGCCTATGCATGCATGCATGCGTGCGTGCGTTTGTATGCCACCCTGTGTAGCAGGCTGTGTATCCTATCCGCATAGAAGAAAGAAACCCAGGCGAGAATATCGACCGACCTCGTTCGATGTTTCGTCTTCTCAGGGCACACACAACGTGCTACCAGGTTAGGGTACTCCACTTACCACGAGGTACCTCCTACCTGGTACTTATTTTCACTCAATACTCCCACCAGGTGCCATTGATATTTTAATTTATTAAATTCTTCGGTGGGGAAAAGTTACCGATAAAAAAGTGACGGATGTCAGTAACGCCACCTGTCTTTTGTGATTTTGGGGGGTGATACAAATTGGTGCCCGAGTTGCAATGGTTGAAACGCAAGGAAGGAGTCGCACGGCGCGGGCGTAGGTAGGTAGCGGCATGGCCCTCACGCGCTCGTAGACGGCTGATAACGCTAAAAGTTTATTTTATCATTGCTTCCTTCGGTCGATATATATATCGGTGCCGCAAAGGCGCTAACAATAGCTCTCTACGTACGTATGTACATGTACAGCAGTACGTACCTGGCACGCGCAACTTCTAGGATCAAAAATCGATATTGAACTCTCGTACGGACGGACGGACCGCTGGGTGTGCCGTCGCTGTATGTAGACTACCAGGTAGCTAGCTGTCTGTCGACTGGAGGAAACAACCTTTAGATGTGAGAAGACTGCACACACCCAACCACGTGTGACACGGTATCTGTCTTACTACGCCATAGATAGGCTGATGATTGATTGGTGTTTGCTTGAAGGACAACTGAATGAAGCAGTAGTAGCATGGACCCCCCCGCCACCAAGAAACGCCTACTGCTGGTACGTACGGTACGTAATATGACCAAGCGACTACTTGCTACCTGGTACACGGCTGTGACACCAAAACCTTGAGTGTTTACGTACCTGGTACGTTGTATGGACTTGTGTGTGTTCTGCTTAAACCGTATCAGTACCTGGTATTAATTAATAGACAGGTAGGTATCAATGTTTAGTGTAGCGTTCGTTCGCCGCTGCGCACGATATCTTGATCTGAAGTTCTTAACGCCCCCTGAAAAATGAGCCTTCGGTTCTTATTGTGTTGTTCCTTATTCGCGGGCATACATAATGTAACCAGGTGTATACCAGTACGAGCTACGAGTGAGTTTATTATGCCAGTCTGTCTGACCATTTAAACTCCCCTTATTTATTTGTTTCACCATCCGAATGATACTACGATATAAAAGAGATGTTTAATTTGTACGTACGTATGTACTGCTGTGCTGTGGTTGGTGTAAACCATGTACATACGGTCGTACACGACTGTTCGTCCGAGGTTTGAATAGACGTCCCTGCACTTGCTGTGGCACCGCTACTGCAACTGCTGCCGGTGCTACTGCCGTGTTGGTGGAGAACACCACCATATCAGAACACCCGACTCTTCGTCCTAACTCGCTCCCCACTTCGTACGAGTACGAGTAGTACCTGGTACCATACATACCTGGTGGTGCTGTTACCTCTGTCTGGCACACGGAATTCCTGCTGTATATCGTATGGTCCGCCAAGTTCGGCCGATTTACTTGATAAGTGATTAGTCTCTCTGCAAGCTGCGTGGCGCGTCGGCCGCGTGGTCTATATATGTTCGCTCCGTCGTGAATCCACCCCTCTTCGACTTGTCCTGCCTGCCTGCGAGTGCACCAGGTATACATAATAGGATCGTCGCCTATGTACTTCTTACTGCTGTTACCTGCATAGAGAATCTACATACTCGTAGCGTTGGTAGCCACTGCAGCACAGAACCAAGAACAGAGGAAAGAAGCAAGCAGCAAGTATTTTTGAGCAACCATGGCCGGAAAGTAGGGAGTCCCATCACCTAACATCTCCGCTCGCTCGTCGAAGGCACGCCCTCGATCACCCATACATGCGCTGATCGCCGTCTATCACCGAAGAAGGACGTGGGTGTCCGTCACCTAGGGAGGTTATGGCAGTGGCTAGATGGCGGTTGACAATTGGCCGTGAAGTGGCAGCGATGATGAGCGCTGAGAGCCGCAAAACGCGGCGGAATTACATAAATGCGGCGAGATTATAAAATCGCGGGGTCCTGGATTTGATGATTTTTTATCTAATTTTTAGTGGAGGACCCCGTTCTCTCTCGAGGCGGCATGACACAGCAGGGTCCTCGAAGAACATCTGCGATATGTTTTTGTTGCCTCTCTTCCTCCTCCCGCGCGTGATGGCTTACTCCTTCTCCTCTCACTGCACCTCGCTACCTCGCCTGTGACCCTGATCCCGCGTCGAATCCTTGTGACCACCGACGCAAGACAGAGAAAGTTTGAGGCAGCGAAGAACAAACAGCACAGCAGCAGCAACAGCAGCAGCAGCAGCAGCAGCGCCGAGAAATCCTCGGCTCGTCCGTCTCGCTTCAATCAATCCCTAGCAAGTGCTTGCCTGGGACGACAGCAGAGAGAGATATACAGACCACCATCAACCAAGTGTGCGCGGGCGGGGTCTCTTATCCATCCAAGCTAGCTGAGAGGGAAGAAAGATATCCCCAGCACCATCAGTCGTCGTGGTCGACGTTGTGACCAAAGAAAGGAAAGAACAACCGAGCATTCTGATTTTCGCTGTGTCATTCAGCGAACATACACAGCAAGCGGCAGCGGCATCAACAGCAGCAGCGGCATCAGATCATAAAAACATGGCCCGAGCTGCGCACCAGCAGCGGCAGCACCATCAGAAGCAGCAGCAGCAGCAGCAGCAGCAGCAGACGAGAAAGAAGAAGGCCAAGCGTCTCGACGAGGACCCTCCTCCTGCGGACGGTGGCGGTGGCGGAGGGGGTGGTATCACCCGCACCAAGAGCGGAGGGGCTGGCGGCGGGGGTGGGGGCGGCACCAAGGTGTTCGGAGCTTTGTGGTCCTTCGTGCGAGGTGGAAACAAGAGGTGGGAGAGAGACCATAAAGATTTTGTGTGATTGGGAGATATTGTTTCTCGCGGTATTATTTTCAAGTAATTTTCAGGAAGCCTTCTAGTGGTTTCTGCTACTTAATAACTTTCTCTTCAAGTATTTTTCGAGCATCATTCGCTGGTGGGCTGTGCGAAGAGGGTGCAGCAGCATCTGTCTCTCCTCCGAGTGCGGACGAAGTATGGCCTAGGGATGGCATGCAGGGTGGTGTTTGCACGCCACACCCACACCGGCGACAGCGACAAACCCCGGCGACCCCTCCACGAGCGAGACTCATCCATGATGTATGTGATGATGCTCTCCCATGATGACCCCGATATGCGGTACAGCAGTAGTCAGTAGATACAGCAGTCAGTAGATACCTGGTACATCGATATATAACGGCATGTGATAGATATATATCCTCGTTACGTAGCCGAGCGTGAGTGCTTTTCTACGAAGCCTAACTGCATCTCAACGATGTACATATATATACCTACCAGCACCAGGCAGGTTTGTAGTATAAATACTGCTGTAATTAATGCTGTATTAATGGTAGCAATGTAAGTGTACGATAATATTATTCGTACCTGTTGTCGATAGCATTCAGTGCAGCAGTAGTATACCGGTATACCAGTACAATAATATCTGTGTTGCAGTTTAGTTTTGTGGCAACAGAGCTCTCTATACGGGTAGACCTATCTCTCTAGAGGTGAAGAATCAACACGGACACACTGACTGGTGTGCTGGATGTCGACAGGCATGTAATAGCAGACGAATGCTTTAAAATACTCGCAGGAAGGACGGTGTCCAGCAGTGTCCGCCCTTTTAGTTTTTATTTTTATTCAGTACTGCTTGCAGTCCCGTTTTGGGGACAAACTACTTAAAATTTGAGTCGTTTGTCCCCAAAACGGGACTGCAGCCCTGATAGGTGACCACACACACGCACACCATACGTCGTACCTGGTATAAAATATATGCCTTCCTGAGAAAACAGCACCCAGGAGCAAACGCTGCGAGAGAAAGAGAGATGATCTTGAGAGGAGAACCAAGACAAGAAACGGAGGAATCGACCTACTGGAGCTTAGTGTAGGGCGTAGCACATCCGTTCTGAACGACAGTAAGAAATCCAGCCTTGGACCAGCTGTCCTCGGTCAGTTTCCTGTTTTTTACTGCTGTGTTTTTACTGCTATGGTACCGAATACATGTCCTGCACCGGTGTAGTTCTGTGGTGTGTCATGTCAATAGGACATGGTACTCGTACAATTTTAAATAGGAAGGTGGGCTGGTGAGGTATGCAGGATGTTTGCTGCAAACGGGAGGAGAGGTTGGGGTGCTTGTTAGGCTAGCTAGCCGCGCGTGCCCTAGCGGTGGTGGTGGTGCGTGGACCCTTGTGGTGCGTGGACTGGATGGACCCTTGAAGCTACCAAAAAACACGCCAAAAAAATACTTTCATCCAACTTCAATTTCAAGTATGTTTCGCTTGCACAATCATTTTATAGAGGTATCATAACTACATACCAATACGTACAATACACTCAATAAATACCACGAAAATTATCCCGGACCCAGTATGGTTATATACGAGTTTGTCCCCGAGAATACGAACGAATATGTACGAATACCGAACGATGTACATAATAACTACGCACACATGATCTATATTTTTTCCTCCCAAGGCATTAGTGATACGTGACCCACCCGAGAGAGTTATTGGGGCCTGCCCTGTAACCACGGACTACCCTACCCCATTGTGGTAATGTGAGAACAACATTGATGTGGCCGAACCACCTCTCTTATTATGTTGCTCGTTTTTTTTTTGTTTTGCCCCTGCAAAAATACCCTACCCTGGACCCAAGTAGTTAATTGTTGCTCTTGTTCTACATAACTAAATACTATATATATATTATAGTATACTGTACTATACTGATAGTATACTGACTATAGTACACTGTTGTATACTATAGTATATACTGTAGTATACTATCTATAGTATACTGTAGTATACTATCTATAGTATACTGTAGTATACCTTGGTACTATCTATAGTATACTATACCTGCCTGGTATATACCACTCTGGGTGGAAATGTAAGGATCGTTATGGCGATAATGTGAATACCAAGCGTTCCTTATATTTCCGTCGAGAGTACTTCTACTGCTGTACGAGTACCTCATATATATAACCACTTAACTCCTCACTAATTCCAAGCAGTTTTGACCAGACTCCTTACGGGGGACCATATTAAATAGGACCTATGCTACATATTAAATAGGACCTATGCAATTCGATGCGAGTCGACGAGGGAAGAAAAGGCTGAAATCTTCTCGCGATAAAAATGAAGGCACGTACCGTAGCGGGAAGGGGGGAGAAGAGCCTGCTATGTGACCCCGGATCTGAGTTACGAGTTGGAAGGAGAGAGAGAAGAAGATGTGCGAAGATAATGAATGGGATGGAAAAAAAAAAAAAAAAAAAAAAAAAAAAATGCTACGGACAAAACTTGAATATTTCGATAATTTTACTAACAATATTTGGTCCTATTTACTATGGTAACCCGTTAATAGCACCGCAAAAAGTACTAATTCCAAGCAGTCTAGACCGGACTAGCACCGCAAAAAAAAACATCCCACTCTACAGCAGTAATGAGGACCATACACCTGGTAGTCCTGGTTAGACCTCACATTATTTCTTGTAAAAAGCATCCCACACAAATTACATACAAGTGAGTATTCCCTGAAGGCACTCTTTGCATGTCCACGCGGTCTTAACAGTCTTAGTTTATTGCCGGGTATGAATTTTCTCCCTTCGAGATGCATTTTTGTTTCAAGCCTGTTTTGTGGCCACAGTCAGGATGAGATGGGTTTCAGGGGTAGTAAAAGCTATCAATAATGTCAGAAATCATCATCACTACTATAATAGTATTGCCATCCAGAAATGATCCCTAAACTAAGTCAGGAAGTTGGCTTTATTCATCAATCTCCTCCTGCTCGTGCAAAGAGGAAGACAGCAAAATTACAGACACAGGGGACGAAAAAGGGCAGGGCATGCATGCCTTGACCCTTTTTTTAGAGCCGCAGTCCCGTTTTGGGGACAGCCCACTCAAATTCCAAGTAGTTTGTCCCCATAACGGGACTGCAGTTCTAAAAACGCGAGCACCGTTTTCGTTTTCGATTGTTTTCTACTATTTTTTCTCCTATCCTATCGTATCCTATCGTATCCTATCTGTCTTCTCCGCCCATCTCTCTTGTTCTTCCTACGTATAAATGTTGATATGCAATCAACAGTATTACGGGGGGATCATAGTTAGACCAGACGTTGTTAGTAGAAATTGTTAAATATCTAGGTTTTTATGTATACCACAGGTCTTAATTAACTATGGCCCCCCGTAATAGTAGTGGTAGTAGATAAGGGTTACGCAGCGCATTCATACATGTATATACGTGCCTTTCGCTTTTTTTGTCCCTAGAAGACTCGAATTCGGCCGTTTGTTTCCTCGTCGACGCGCGTCAAATTGCGTACCAGGTATGTATGTATATATTATACCAGGTATGTGCTTAATTATGTTTTATGTAATTGTCGTCTGCTGCTGTGTGCGGGCTTTTAGAAGAAGACACCAATCAGTACGAGAAACGGAGATGGGCATAGAAGAAGGCATGAACACAAAAAAACGGAGGTTTTCCGGGCGGGGGACGACCTCACCCAGCTCTCTGTGAAAAAAAAAAGCAAGTCAGAAGCAAACAAACGAAAACGAATCCAACTCAATTACTTGAAAACATATATATATATATATATATATATTATAAATATATCTGCCTCCCTCCCCTCTCCCCTAATATCTATAATTAACATATTTTGGGCGATCGACCGACCGACCGGCCGGGCCGGGCCCGACCGTGAAGTATATACCTCCTGGTAAAGTGTAAGTTTAAGCAATTGTATAGTGAAAAAAAAACAACACCACACGATTACGGGAAAGAACTTAAAACAGCCCAACTTGATAAGAAAACATCCTTCTGCCTGCCTGCCTGCCTGCCCGCCCCGCCTTGCCTGCCTTTCTTCCCCTGCTTCTTGTTGTTGTTGCTGCTGCTGTTGTTGCTGCTGCTGTTGCTGTTTGCTGCTTGCTGCTGCTGCTGCTGCTGCTGCTGTTTTTTCTTCTTCTGCTTGCTGCTGCTGCCCCTTCTTCCCTTTTTTGCTTTCATGTACCTTACCTGGTATTATGTTTTTTACTGCTACCTACGATAACTAAGGTCGCCAAACAAAACGTTCCACCATCTGGAACCGGCCACGGACGCCAAAAAACCATCTGCCAACGGCGGCGATGGTAGCAGCGGCGGTGGCGGCAACGGCGGCGGCAACGGCGGCGGCAACGGCGGCGGTGACCGGCAAGACAACGGCACCCCCTCGAGCGAAGCAAGCTTCTTCTCCGGCGCCACCGGCATCTCTCGCAGCGGATCGGGCTCCTCTTCTTCTTGCCCCGCCACACCGGCGGCGGCGGTGGCAGCGGCAGCAGAAGCAGCAGCAGCAGCAGCAGCAGCAGCAGTAGTAGCCGGCTCCGCCGGTGGTGAAAAGTCCATGAACAACAACAACAACAACAACAACAGCAACTCCATCGTGCGTACCGACACGGTGGATGCGTCTCCTCCTCCCTCCGCCTCCTCTCCTTCCCCTTCCCCTTTCTTTTCCGATGGGGAGATGGGGAGGGGGGCGATTCGCGGTGGCGGCGCCAGCGCCAGCAGCAGCAGCAGCGGCAGCAGCAGCGGCAGCAGCAGCGGCAGCAGCGGCAGCAGCAATGGTGCGAGGAGAAGGGGGCGGGGTGATACTGCTACTACTACTACCGCCCTCCCCAGCAGCAGCGCCTCGAGCCGCGGCGGCGGCAGCAGCATGAGCATGGTGAAGAAGAGCAACAGCATCAGCAGCAACAGCAGCAGCAGCAACAGCAGCAGCAACATCAGGAGCGCTGACGCCGGTAACGCGTTCCACGGCCACTGCATCAGCAACAGCAGTACCACCACCGCCAGCAGCGACGGAAGCGGCAGTGGCAGCGGTAACGACAGCAGCAGCAGCAGCAGCAGCAGCAGCAGTACCGATGTCGATGGTTTCAGCGGCTACGACCGCCGCGGTCCTGGCGGTGGTGGTGGCGGAGGTGGGGATGCCGAGAAACAAGAAACCCCTCCTTCCTACGAGTCCATCTACCGTCCTGCATTCGCGCAGAAGACACCAACACCAGGAGTAGCAGCGGCGGCGGCGGCACCGAAGGACATCAAAAACAGCCGCAACAAGGGTAACAACAGCAAGGCCAGGCACATCCTTAATCGGGGCGAGGCGGGTAGGGGTGGGGGTAGTGCTTCCACCACTAACCCAGCTGCGAAAGCCACCGCCGCGGCGGCGGCAGCGTCTCCTTACGGTGGTGTGAGGGGGATTCCTTTGTCGCTGGCAGATTCGGACGACGGTTACTACGATGAGGCGCCGCGCATTGGCAGCGGTCACCATCTTTCGGCCGCCGACACCGCGATCATGCGCTCGGCCCAGGAGCTGCAGCAGCGGCAGCGGCAGGAGCAGCAGCAGCGGCAGGAACAGCAGCAGCAGCAGCAGCAGCAGCTAGAGGCGGAGGAGGAGCAGCGGCAGCAGCAGCAGCAGATGGTCGAGGGGTGTTCTTCTGGGGGCAGGCCCTCTCGCAGGAAACAGGTGTGTTGGGGTGTTGGGTATAGTATCGCATGTTTCGAATACCCGGTATGTTTTTACCTGGTACGAACTATCACGTTTTTCGATTTGTCGAAGTAAGTGAGAAATATCAAACTTTCGATGTATGGAATGTCAAACTTTCGGTATACGATATCGAATCAACTTTCGATAGTATATGTCGAATCAACTTTCGATGTATCATATCGAACGGGGGGATGTGTGTGTTGTGTGTGTGTGTGTGTGTGCTGTCTGTTGTCAGTTGTGTTGTGTGTTGCGTGCGTGCGTGCGTGCGTACCTGTCTGGTACCTGCTGGTTGTCTTCCTGTGCTTGTCTGTACCTGCTTTTGTTTGTCTGTACCTGCTTTTGTTTGTCTTTTTCTTCTGTGCTTACCTTGTCTTGCGTCTCTCTGTCTGCCTGGGGGGCTACTTGGCTACTGGGTCCTTACACTTTGTTTGCCGCGTTTGCCGCGTCCGTTCAAAATTTCAGAGCCCAACCAAAAGTCCACAAAGACACACGCAAAATAGACTCAAAAAGGTCCGAAGCAACAATCAATCTAATCACTCCATGACCATACTTACGCCATCTATTAACAGCATTTTGCCAACGTCCTCTGAATTCCCCTCCGCTCCTCCCCCCCCCGTCTCCCTGCCCCCCCCCCCCCCCCCCCCCCCCCCCCTCCCCCCAACCCTTGCAGATGACCGCAGTACACGGGATGGAGAAAGAATTCATCCGTTCACTAGCCGAGGTCGACTACGAAAAGCAACCCCTCCCCTCCGCTCCCGCCGCCGCCGCCGCCGCCGCCGCCGGAGCCGGCTGCAGCAGCAACAGCAACAACAGCGGACTCCCCTCCCCTTCAACCCCAACAACCACCCTCACCACCACCACCACCACCACCACCACCACTACGGCGGCGGCGGCGGCTGCTGCTGCTGCCGCTGCTGCTGCTGCTGCTGCTGCTGCCCTAGGCCCCCCTCTCCTGGGTCGCATCCGACGCCCCCGCATGTACCTCCCCCTGGCTGCGCCTTACGGCACGGACAAGGAGAGGGGGGGCGCGGGGCCGGTGGTGGTACCCATGGGCCACAAGAAGACCCTCGTGCTCGACTTGGATGAGACCCTCGTCTCGAGCACCCGGAACCCTGGGCCCTGCGATTATAAGGTGGGTGGGTTGTTCCGGGAGCGGGGGGAGGGGGGGGGGGCGGGGGGGGGGTGGTAGTCGTGCCATCTTATATATAGGCCGCAGTCGTGTATTATAATACTATATGACCAATTCGTCGATTGTACGATGGCCATAGTTGGGGGAGTTTGCTCGAAAAGTAGGCTTTTTTATTTGTTCAACCCCTTACTTGAAATATCTCACCCCATGTTTTTTGGGGGATAAATAAGTACGAGTAAATAAATGGTACAAGATCATTTTTTGTTGCACGTTTTTGGCAGGAGAGGCGGGTGGGGGAGAGGGGGGGGGGGGGGGGGGGTGACGACTCTCGAATCTACTTAAAACTATTACGGGGGACCATAGTAAATAGGATCAACTATTGTTTAATAAAAACAGGAAAACATACAGGTGTTTGTGTGTACCGTAGGTCCTATGGTCCCCCGTCATAAACGATAACCAGGTACACTATCTACATGTGCATATATGTATATATCATAGACCGGTAGGTATACGTGGAAGGAGGGATAAAAAAGACACACTCGAAAATTGCACCATGCGCGTGTCGAAAATTGCACCATGCGCGTGGTGAGATTTGCTGATTATTGAGCCTTTTTATCGTGGCGAATTCTTTTTCCCCCGCCTTTTTTTTTATACAACATGGCTTGGCTCTGTGGAGATATTTTTCCTTGAGACTATATTTATTGTGATGGGTGGTTGATGTATTCCCGTCTTGGTACATATATAAAATAAGTTAAACCTCTTGGGACGGCGACTCCAGCGGGGGGGAGGGGGGGGGGGGGACTGCAACCTGTGTGTGTTTTTTTCAAGTGTCGATTAAAACGACGGCGCCACTCTCACTCACTGCGTGATCGAGGGATGATATAATATACCTGGTATACTTCGTACCATACCGCTTGCGGTGTGCGGGGGGGGGTATTATTACAATGCAAGGAGGAGTTGTACGTACGGCACGGGGCGCGAGCAACATGATAACCCTCTCTCTCTGCCCATGCTGCTGGGCGCTCACAGATGGTTGGTAGCAACACAGATGGTTGGTAGCAACACCAATGCTACCAACCAACCACCCATCGTACCGAAGTCACCAACCAACCATTGTACCGAAGTTACCAACCATTGTACCATACCTGGTAGTTACCAACCAATCATTGTATCAAAGTTACCAATCAACCAGTTGCCAATCACCCATCATACCACATTTACCAACCAACCATTGCACCGAAATTATCAAAGATATCAACCATTATACCAAAGTTACCAACCATTGTTGTTTCGGTCGTTGTTTGTGTGTGGGATCCCTAGAGGGTTGGTGGGTCATGGATCGAAGATTGTTTTAGCTCAACCAAAAAAAGAACGACTTTCGTCTACAGTCAGTAAGTAGATTGTCTTGTTTCCCTTTTTCGCTCATATTTTTATCTCATATTTTCTCAGACCGTGCTTTTAATTTATAACCCTGTTAGGACTGCAGTCTCGTTTTGGGGACAATTTGGGACAAATTACTTGGAATTTGAGTGGTTTGTCCCCAAAACGGGACTGGTATTCTAAAAGGGTTCACCAGAAGTCGTGAAGATTCGTGTTTTCGTCTAAAGTATGTATGATCTTCCTTTTTTTCCATTTATTTTCTCTTTTTTTATCTTATCTCGGATTGGGTTAATACTATAATAATATCATTAAACCCGGAAATCAAAAAAAAAGTTTCCCTTTTTTTTTCGAGAGTGTTTTTTGTTTGTTTGTAGAAAAAAGCTAAAGCTTCTTTTTTTCTCTCCCGTCCTCTTTTCTTTTCTTTTCTTTTTTTTCCCTTCCCTTCCCTTCCCTTCCCTTCCCTTCCCTTCCCTTCCCTATTTTGTTTTGTTTTTTGTTTTTCTAATTTTAATCTCAGATCGTGTTCAAGATCCACTACACGGAGGAGCCGAGCGACGGCAACGGCAACAGCAGCGACAGCAGCAGCGCCAAGAGCGACAAAAAGAAGAACAAGGGCAACAAGGGCAACAAGGGCAACAAGGGCAAGCGCAACAAGAACAAGAACAAGGAGCAGGGGGAGGAGCAGGAGGAGCAGGGGGAGGAGCAGGAGGAGATCGAAGAAGAAGAAACGCACGAGGAGGTCCACTACTACGTGAAGCTTCGACCCGGTCTGGCCCAGTTTCTCCAGGACGTCGCGGTTTTGTACGAGGTAAGACGGGAGGGAGAGGGGAAGGGGGTGGGGGGGGGGGGGGGGGGGGGCAGCGGATGGGGGTATGAGGGAGAAAACGATGTACCAGGTACACCGACCGCTCTGACCGCAGTTAATTGGATTGTTTGGAGCGATTGTTTGGAGCGCTTTCCTTCGAGTATTGAAGTTTTGAAGAAAAATCGAGCTCTGTATTTTCGGACAAGACTGGTATGTATACAACCAGAAGGAGGCATGGGGGAGAGAGACCATGTTGAGATACAGAAGACCGCTTGTAGTGTGTATTTAGTATTTTAACCAAGCGGTCTCTTGTCTAAATTTACAGACGTTGGTATACGAGAGGTACAGATGGTACGGTGGAAATGTGTTACGACAGGAGTTATGGGGGAAACAAAACATGGTACTCGTACGAGGCGGAGCGGGAGGTGTATGGAATAAAATCAGTACACAAATGAATACCGGTACGTGTTGTTTCTTCTGGCTCAATACTCGTGGGGGGGAAAGAGTTTTTCATTTTCTTGTTTATGCCACCTCATATGCGGTAACCGGTAAAAAGAGAGAAGACAAGTGTTTTTAGGCAGGCAAGACAGGAGGAGGCATGTTTTTTGTAGCCCAGGGATGTTTTTTGTAGCCCAGGGTGATTGGTGGGGGGGTGTACTCGATAGGAGAGATGTACTCGATCTCATGCATGGCCGTAGTCGTATGACCATAGACCCTCGCATCCCTACAATGCCGGGACGGAGCATGTCGGGTTTTCACCGACCAGGCAGACATTGCTTGCACCAAGCGCGAAGCGCTGTGAGGTGTCTGGCGAGTCGCATGAAGGGTGAGCTGCATCCTACTAAGAACCGCTTTTGAGGCGGACTTGCATATGGATGACAGCTTCAATGAGTTGATTTAACTTCCGGTGTAGGCATTTCCAGAGGCAGCAACGGGAGTACTATGTAACTGCCTCTTGGGTGCCTTACCTTGAACACTACGTTATGCGGTCATTCCCAATTGTGCGGAGTAAAAGTTCTTTACCTCGCACAAAATGATCTAACTCGACAACCAGCTGTGGGCGACCGCCAAAAACAGAAAAAGAAAAAAAGAAAAAAAGAAAACGGTACCCAGGTTGCCTAGCGCACGTAGTGAGCGGCATGTTTTACAGCGTCGTTGCCAACCGACACCAACCCAACCTATAAAAAATAGGGGTGGTTGGTGGGGGGGGGAGATTTTTGAAACGAGCCTTCTTACTTACCATGCTCGCCTGCCCCCCTCCCCCCCCCCCCCACTTCAACACGCCTTCACTCAACTACGCGCGCACCGCCACAATTGCGTCTGTTTTTAACGCCCCTTTCCCCCCCCCCCCCCCCCCCCCGCTCTGAAAACCCGACCATGCTCCGTCCCGCATTGTAGGGGTGCGAGGGTCTATGGTCATACGACTACGGCTATGCATGATATCGAGTACACCCCCCCCTTCAAATTCCTCCTCACCTTTTTCCCACCAAACTCCCACCCGCCCTGTGGTGGAAATCGATTTTATAAGCCTTAAATTCGTGTAGCGTTTGTTACGTAGCATTCTTAGTCTACATTTCCGTACAATAGCGTGGCAGGCAGGACGTGAGACTATGAAAAGCGAAGTCCGTTGTTCGATTCTCGCCTTCATCCCCCGAAAAAAAGAAAAAAAAAAAAGGGGAAGACCTCATGGTCAAGATAAGAACCTGTAAAACTAACTCACATAGAAACTTAGAAAACACCCAGGAAGGAACGATGACAAGCAATGCGATCATTGCATACTAAAGTCCAGTACCGAAAAGTCGGAGGTAAAACTCGGATAGTCAAAATCAAGAGTCTCATCGGGGAGATAAGTCAGGTTTTGTGAGGGACAAATGGGGTGGAAATCGAGCTTTTACCGGTGGTATATTATGAGCCTTAAATTCGTGTAACGTTTGTTACGTGACATCTTTAGTTATTACCCTACAGCCCCTCGGGTTCCTTCCACCCAAACTCCCCACGTCCAACCTTACCCCCCCCATGCGCTCCCTCCCCCTTCCCCTCTCCCCCTCCTCTTCCCCCTTCCCCCCACCCCCTCCCCCCCTTTCCCCACCTTCACCCTTATCTACCCCACGCTCCCCCCTCCCTCCCCCCCACACCTTTTTCTCTTTTTTATCACCCAAGCTCGTGATTTGGACGGCTTCTGGGCAGGCTTACGCCGATGCCATCCTCGACCTGCTCGACCCCACAGGAACCCTCTTCGCCAAGCGCCTGTACCGCGAGGCCTGTCTGCGCCACCGCGGCCTGTGCGTCAAGGACCTGCGTCGCCTGGGCCGGCCGATGAACACGGTCCTCCTGATGGATAACTACGTCTACAGCTTCGGCCTCAACTTGGACAACGGCGTGCCTATCTCTCCGTGGACTGGGTGTGAGGTGGGTAGGGTTGGGTGGGTGGGCGGGGGTGTGTGTTGGGTAGGGTAGGGTAGGGCAGGTAGGTTCGGTTCGGGGTGGTTTGGGTAGGTTGGTGTGCGTTGGGCAGGGTAGGGTAGGCAGGTCTCGGGGGGTAGGGTAGGGTAGGGTAGGTAAGTTCGGCATGGTAGGGTAGGGTAGGTAGGTCTCGGGGGTAGAGAGGGTAGGGTAGGTAAGTTCGGCATGGTTTGGGTAGGAGAGGGTAGGGTAGGTAGTTGTGTTTGGTGTGCTACATGGGGTAGGTGGGGGTGTTTCGGGTAGGGTAGGGTTGGGTAGTAGGTTGGGGTGGGTTGGGTAGTAGGTTGGGGTGGGTGGTGTAGGGTGGGATGAGGTGGGGGGGGGATAGGATAGGATAGAATGTGGGTCTGGTGTGTGGGCTGGGTTGGTTCACAATTTTCCAAGTTTGTATGCCGCGCGCGGTATATTCTCTTTTATCCTCTCTCGTCTATCTCTTACACAGGTCTTATCTATATAACACTTACACCACCTTCCCCTTCCCCCCCCCCCCCCAACTTCCCTCCCCTCCCCTCCCCTCCCCAGGAGGCGAAGGACTCCGGGCTGAGTGTGTCCTTCACCCTCCTGAAGCACATTGCCCGCGTGCCGGATGTCCGAGTGCCGCTCATCACGGCCTTCGACCTGCACAAGAAGATTTTCGGGAAGAGGTCGCCCAGGGCCCTGACGCCCCCGCTCTCCTCCCCTTCCCCCTCTCCGATGAGCGCCTCCTCCTCATCTTCTTCTTCTTCTTCTTCTTTCACAAAGGCTTCGAGTTCCGCGCCCTTTTCTGCAGCTGTTGCCGCTGCTGCTCGCCGCCGCCAGCACCGGCGGTCTTCGTCGCTGTCCCCGACATCATTTTCGCGAGTGACGGGGGGAGGGGGCTCCTCTTCCTCCGCTCGACGACACAACCGACGCTCACCATCGTCGTCACCACCACCATCATCATCATCACCACCACCGTCATCATCATGGCCATCAGCGCCATCGTCTAGGACAATGGTTGTGAGGTCGTCATCGTTGGAGTTGCCGTCGAGGCTGGCGTCATTATCTCCGGCAGGTGGGGCGGGGCGGGTGGGGGGGGGGGGTGGTTGTTGCCCGCCGATCGCTGAAAGGCGGGAGGCGGAGCAGGAGTACAACGACCAGCTGAAGCGGGAGCAGCAGCAGGCGAAGCTGCAGCAGCAGCAGGCGGAGGAGGAGGAGCGTCGGCAAACGGAGGAGCGTCGGCAAACGGAGAAGCGCCGGCAAGCGGAGGAGCACCAGCAGCAGCAGCAGCAGCAGCAGCAGAAGGAACAGCAGCAGCAAGCCGAAGTAACAGCAGCAGCAGCGGCAGCCGACGCAGCCGCGGCAGCCGCTCTGCGCGCGGCCGACGCCGCGGCAACGGCCGAGGCGGAAGCCATCAACGCCGAGTCCGCCGCCGAGCAAGCCTGGAACGCCAGGTCTACAGCGGCGGCAGCAGCGGCGGCCATGGCGGCAGCAGTGTCGGAAGCGTCCGACGCGGCGGCGGCTGCTGCCGTTGCGGCGGCCGTGGTGGCGGTAGCCGCGAAAGCGGGGCAACACTCGTCCGACTACGATGAAGTCCTTCAGGGTGGTGGTGGTGACTGTTCGCTTTGGATGGAGTGAAAACAAGAAAAATGGGGAGGGTGGTGGTTTTTGGGAAGGGAGTGCAGGCGGTGCAGTCAGCAGCGATGGGTGGAGTGGTTTTATGGAGTAAAAAGTGGGATGGTGACGGATTGGCGGGGGGGGGAGAGGGGGGGGGCGGGGGGGTAGGGGGTAGGGGTAGGGGTAGGGTAGGGTAGGGTACCTACTACCCTGAAACCTACGTGACCCTGAAACTGCGCAAGACTCCTAAAACCAATACATCTTGGGGGGTACGGTTTTTATAGCGGGAATATCGGGAAGGTAGGGTGGGGGTGCCTGAACCAAGCCCTGCCAAACCACTCGAACACGCTAGATAATACATGGTGATGACACCTTGGGAGGCATGCGGGAGGGAGGGAGGGAGGGAGGGAGGGAAGCGTGCAGAGACACGTTTGCAGACCCAGTCTGCAACTAATTAGTAAGGTGTCACCGCTGGGGACGATGGATACATCAATAAGCCACTAAACTAAAACTACAACCAATTCTGGCATATCTTGATGCGGATGTGGAGGGGGAGTGTGCAGACCCTGTTTGCAGGTCGTGTCTGCAATTAGGTGCAGACCCTGTTTGCAGATCGTGTCTGCAATTAGGGGTGTCCCCGCTGGTTAGGAAAGGGTAAATCACGGTACACGTAAACCCTTGCCCTACCTAACCTCGGGGAGTTGGAGGAAGGAGGGGGCTGGGAGCATCCATGCGTATACATATATTGATGTTTACCGTATCTCGTGTCTATGCTTCCCTTCGGCGGCTTGCTTGCATGCACCCCCCGCCCCCCACACCCCCGGTGGCCTT